>CM025153.1:6241742-6255924 GCA_013467495.1 Gossypium gossypioides
CCTGTTGTAAAGAAACATTTTGGGGCAATTAGCTGAGGCGATGCCACAAGCTGTGCAAGTCACACCTGAAGAACGTGAAGCCATAGAACGGGTATGTCATCTGTTACATAAAGGCTGACTTGGATGTGTTCACTATTCTCTGTAATCATGGACTATTTAGCTATCTTCCCCACTGCCTCTGGAAGTGCTTTCATTTCCTTGGACTTTATCTGAGTTATGAAATATGCATCACATCTTTCTTTTAGGCAATGGTTTTACTTTTAGATGATTAATAAACTCAAATTTGTTGCATTGATCTTGTGCCTACAAATACTTTTGTAGTCTCCTTATTCTCTTGTTCATTCCCCATCTCTTGCAGCTTGAAGCAATGGGGTTTGACCGTGCAACTGTGCTCCAAGTGTTCTTTGCGTGCAACAAGAATGAGGAACTTGCAGCCAACTACCTTTTAGATCATATGCATGATTTTCAGGATTGAGTTGGTAAAAGAAATGACTAGGGGAAGTACAATATCATTCTCTTTCGTTCTTTGGGTCCATTGTCATTTATGTTCCCCCTCCCGTCCCCCCAAAACTCTACCGACTTTGTTCTTAATCAAGTGATGTAAGTGTTTGGTGTAGAGACAAGGAATGTGAAGATGTTAACTTCATTTTTTTTTTCTTTTTTCTTTTTATTTCAGGACCCATTATTTATAACGTTATATACAAGTTTCTTTCTAGGCTTGTGCGTATTGTATTTTACATTTTATGCTATTATAAGCACTTGCGACGAGGAGCTGCACCCAACTTTCAAGTTCTTCGATCAATACTCTTAGAGGTCTAGACATGGAAAAGACTAAGGCATTATGACGCAGCCAAATTTTCCATAAGGCGAAGGTAAAAACAATGGACTAAGGAATCGTCGGGTGGTGAACTCACACTTTTGAAGTGACATTTCTTGGGCCCATTCCCCCCAATTACTCCGTTGAGGTCTAACTCAAAAGTGAAAATGAACAGAATTTCATAATTGCTGGACAATATGACATTCCCAGAACAAATGAGCAATAGATTCTTGTTCAACATTGCGAAAACAACAGGATCCACTAGGTTCATACCTCGACGGATCATAAAATATCGGGTTGGGAGAGGTCCACCCACATTTCTAAAGGAAGAACTTTAACTTTGAAGGAAGACGAGCTTTCCAAATCAAATTCCAGAGAGTTAGTTGACTACCCAGGGAAGTGTCAATAGAGGGAGTACTAAATGCTAGGATGAAAGAATAAGCATTAGCCAAGGTAAATGTTCCAGATTTCGTAAGCCCCCAACCAACAAAATCTGATCCCTAGAGTGCTTAAGAACACATCAATTAAATCTTGCGGGAATTGGACAAATATCGAATAAAAACCACTATGATCCTAGCTATTGCAGACTTGCTCGAAAGACCAAAACTCCTCCAATGGCGACAGGGCGCCTTGTACAAGATTGCGGAGAGGGCCTTGTCTTGACCACTTATCACTAAAAAATTTCATTGTTCTACCATCCTTAATAACACATCTCATCTCTAGCTCAATGAAGTGGCTAATCTTCTTCAAAGAGGGTGTATTCTGTACAAGGTTTGGATTACTATGGTCAGTGATGTATTTTGATATAAGGATTTTAGCCCAAAGGGTAGCCTTCTCCTGGATTAGTCTCCAACCAAGCTTTACTAGCAAAGCTTGATTTTTAATTATTGCTTTCGATATGCCCAAACCTCCATAGGCTTTAGGTTGTACGACCAAATCCCACTTTAGAAGTTGTCCATAATTTGTGTGATCATAACTTTCCTAAAGAAAGTTCTTGTTGATTCAGTCTAGCTGACTATGAATACTGGAGGGGAGTAAACAACACTGCATGTAATAGTTCTGGATGGAGGCCATTGTTGACTGGATAAGAACCAACCTTCCAAAAAAATTGGCTTTCCAATAGCTTAGCTTGTTATGGATTTTATCAACAATAAAATCATAGTCATGTTTAGTGACTCTCTTCATGTGCATAGAGAACCCAAGATATTTCCCTAAAGCATTGGATATGCTTGCCTTTCGAGAGTCTGCACATTTAGGGGAAAAAGCCACTTGGGATTTCTCAAAGTTTATAGTTCGTTTATATTCTACCATGAATAGCTAAATGATCCTTTGGATAGAGGATACCGATGTAGCATAATTTTTTGCCAACAAAATGATATCGTATGCAAATAATAAGTGAGAGAACCAGGGTACACTCCTAGAGGGTCGGATAGGAGACCAAACTTGTTGATCCACCACTCTTGAAATTAACAAGCTAAGGAATTCCATGCATAAAATAAATATATTAGGGGAGAGTGGGTCACCTTATCAGATTCCTCTAGATGGTTTGAAGCTATTCAATTTAGATCTGTTTAACAGCATCGAGGTGGATGTCGTCGAAATACAACTCATTATCAACTTGACCCAACTAGGGGGAAACCAAAGAATGTAAGAACTTTACGAATAAAGCTCTATTGCAGCTTATCGTAAGATTTTTCTAGATCTAATTTAATAGTCATAAGATCTTTTTCCCATTACAACGAGAAAGGGAATGGCAAATTTCCTGCACTATCATTGTATTATCCGAAGATAAGCACCTAGGGAGAAAACTGCCTTGGACCGAGGATATAATGTCATTGAGGATGGGTTGAAGACGCATAACAAGGATCTTTGTGATAATTTTGTAGGAAGTATTGCATAAGCTTATTGGTTAGAATTGTGAGATCGACGCAACTTCCCTAGATTTATGAGTAAGTGCAATTGAGGTTTTGTTTAGCTTATCGGGGATTGTAAAGTTATAAAACACCATCACATCATCGTGATGTAGGAAGACTCCTTGTCACGATGTCGCCATTGTGAAAATCCTTCCCATCTTCATCGCTTTCTCTCGTCACGATGTCAAGAGTATTTCTGGCCTTGGCATCTTCGTTGCTCTATCAGACTACCTTGTCTCGTGGCCTTCCTTTTCTCTTCATCACTAATGCGCCGTATAGAGCAACGAAGATGCCAATGCCATTAGTCCATTAGCCCCTTGTATTCTTGGACCTAAATTGACATCCCACACACTCAATTAGCCCATTAGTCACTTACGAGGCCAAAGTCGGTCTTATGAGTCATCGAAATAGAAGAAAATGCGTAAAAATACTTTTTTTATTAATATTTAGTTCCTAACCTAGTAATACTGAAAATACAATAATTAATTATAAGACGCCTAGAAAACAAACTCGTTAAGTGTAGAAATGACCCAAACTAAATACTACATTTGAAGCCAGGTCACATACCCCCACACTTAAGTCCTTGTCCTCAAGCAAGCAAAATAAAAAATAAAAAAACAAAACAAATTGAAAATGAAAAGTAAACATGCAAGAAAAGAAAGTGCACTTGAACTAGCTTAATGCAGGAAATTGGGCAGAAACGTATTAACAAGATAATGTAAATAAACATATAATTCTAGTATGATACACAATTGACTCGCAATTTCTAAAATTAAACAGATTAGTTCATTAAATTACAAATCAAATAAATAAAAGAATATTAAGTATAGGTATTCATCAAAATAAATATATAAATATAAAATTATGTTCAAATGAATACAAGTGGTAAAAATATCAAAACTTGGCACGACTGCCATCCATATAGAGTACTACCTAGGTCACAAAGGACTTTTTGGCTTGGAACATTTTGCGGCTTAAGTTGGTTTGGAATTCAAGGAACAGACTTGACAAAATGGCTAAGCACAAAATTAGTTTGACACATTGTATTGTCTCTGATACTCCCCTAATTTCGAATAATCTCACCACCTTATATCCACTTCCAGGGATGAAGCTAGAAAATTTTTTTAGGGGGGGTCGAAATGCAATTTTAATTTTTAATAGTCTATATTTTTATAATTTTCAAAGGATTAAATCAAATTTTTATAATTTTAAGGGGCCAAAGTGAAATTTTACTTTTACTAATTTAAAATTTTAAAAAGTTCTAAAGGACCTAAATAGCAATTTTCTATTTTAGAAGGGTCGGGGCCTCTGCCAGCCCCTTAGATTCGCTTTTTTCAACTTCTCTCACCTTTATTTTCTCTTCATCACTAATGCCCCGTATAGTATTCATGAGTACAATCATTCAAGCTTGAAATAGTTTTTCTTTTCTTTTCATCGAGATTTTTTGGATTGGCATTTTTTCTTATTTTGTACAAGCTCAAAATCTTATACTCACTATACCATAAACTTCCTTAGTCACTCAAATTTTTTTCTCTTTTCTTTTGAAACCACCATGATGCATCTACCTAATCCCTTAATATCAATGGTCGGACATCAAAATCTGTGCAAGGACCAAAAAATAAATGATCAAATAGATTATATATTAGNAGGCTTAAGGTTTCATTTAGGGTTCATCAAGAAAATGGATTCAAGTACAAATTAGGTACTAGAGAAAATATATATAGGGTTAGCTTTTTGGCTCAAAAAATTGTCTACCAAATAATGCCTTAGGTCGTCCCTAGGTATTTCAATGCATGGATTAAATCGGCTAAGTCTCTTGATCGCCTATAAATGTGTTATTTTTTATAGTATAAATATTACACCAAAAATATATAAAATTAAATCTGCGGTGTCTGCAAGCGTACGTGTCAGATTGTAATATAGTAAAGTTTACAACGAAACATTGGTAAGTATTCCGAGGATCATACGCAAGGGAGGATGAAATAAATCTATAAAAACCTTTTTAGAATAATAAATTTAAATAGTAATAATTAATTCCTATATTATGATAAACCATAAAATAGATTAATAAGAGAATTTAAATAACTAAAACAAATAAACAAGAAAAATAACAAATGCATTAAATCAGTAAAACCAATCAGGAAGATTAACTCGTTTCAGGGTTTGTATTTAACTTTGGATTAGGGTTTTAGGGTGGATTAGCTACCAATTAACCAATTATTACCTCCCATCCTCTACTAATTAATCAATTGGTTGATACTTGCTTCTCTCTCGATCTCACTTTCTCAACCATGATAAACTACAATTTACTCGGTTCGACTTATCTCTCGATCTCGTCCCACCTATGATAACTTCCTAGGGTTTTCAAGCCTAAGGTTTAAGAACACGTAATCTATACTAATTAATCCTCTCAGGAAACCCTAAATTCTTCGTTAATCACATCCCTATCCACTCGTTAAAAAACCCCTAAGGGATTTAGCCACTCATGTTATTCATAATCTCTAACTCAATCGAATAAATCATGTAAATAACATGATTGAATCGGAAGAGAAATGAGATTAGAATAATCGTGGATTGATACCGAATAGAGAACAGAGTAGGAAATTGATTAATCGTAATAATAAAATATATCGATTGCAATGAAGAAATAAATTGAATACTTTAATAAAATAAAATAACTCTTGGATCGAAACAAATTCCAAGAGGAAAAACAAATAGTTTATGAAAAGCCAAAATAAAATTAATCTAATCCTACTCCTAAGTGCGAAAATAACACGAATTAACTACCACATTTGACGGCAGGTCAAATACCCCCACACTTAAGTCTTTGCTTGTTCTTAAGCAAACAAAACAAAACAAAATAAATACTAAATATGAACTAAACTGAAAACAAGAAATAAACATGCAAGGAAAAGAAAATGTACTCGAGCTAGCTTAATACAGTAAATTGGATAGAAACCTATTAACAAGATAATGTAAATAAACATATAATTCTGGAGTGATATAAAATTGACTTGCAATTTCTAAAGTTAGACGGATTAGTTCAATAAATTACAAGGCAAACAAGTAAAATAATGTTAAGTGTGGGTTTTCATCAAAACATATATACAAATATACATGTATGCTCAAATGAGTATAAGTGGTAAAAACATCAAAAATTGGAACAATTTCATCCATATAAATTACTACCTATGTCACATAGGACTTTTCGTCTTGTAGCATTCTGTGATTTAGGTTGGTTTGGAATTCAAAGAATATGCTCAATCAAACAATTAAGCACGAAAGTAGTTTGTCACATGATATTGTCCCCGATACTCCCCCAAGTATACATATGCTCACCACCTTATATCCACTTCCCTCACCTTCCTTATTTCTCAATTTACTAAGGCCTTGTATAGTATTTATGAGTACAATCATTTGAGCTCATAAAAAAATTATTATCTTTTTATTTCTTTTTTGAACAAATGCTAGCGTACTTTTTTTTCCAGCTCACATTGTTTTTATTTTTCATCGAGATTTTCTCGATTGACTTTTTGTCTTATTTTTATACAAGTTCAAAATCTTGTACTCCTTATACCATACAATTCCTTAGTCACTCAACTTTTTCCGTTTCCTTTGAAACCACTGAGATTTATCTACCTAATCCCTCAATATCGATGGTTGGATGTCTAAATCCGTGCAAGAACTAAGAAATAAAGGATCAAGTAAATTATCTATTAGGATTAGGGTTTCATTTTTGGTTCATCAAGAAAATGGATTAAGGCTCAAAGTAGGTACTAGAGAAAATATTTATGGGATAGCTTTTAGGCTAAAAAATTTCTACCAAACAATGCCTTAGGTCCTCCCTAGGTAATTATATACATGGATAAAATAGGCCAAGTTTATCAATTTCTAAAACCTATAATTCAATTAAATATACATGCTATTTATATACTATTTATCATGTGGTATTGTAACACTTTCCACCCGACCCGAATCACCGAGTCTGGATATAGTGGGATTCTAATGATAATCCTTCTGTGGTGTAGTTAAATTGTCATATCATGACAAGAACCACTGATGGAGGTCGTAGGTCTTGTTTAGGGACCTTCTCCTACTCAATTTTTTAAAAACATGCAAGGTTTTTAATGTTCGATTTCAATCATGAATGAATAATATATGCATGACAAGTACATGTGACATTCTTCCGTAAACTATATGACATGCTTATCATACATATGCATGAACATACATTCACAGTCATATAAATATCATCATGCTTATCACATATATAAAAGCATAAAAATTTAAAAGACTCTAACTAGCCAAAGTTTCCATGATTCCATCCTAGAAAAAATAAAAAAATAAAAAAATTCACCTCAAAGCATACTTTGGGTCTTCTATTTTGTCACCATGGATGTATGGTACAGTACCAGTTCACGTTTTCATTGTCATTATCTTTTTGCAGCCATTTTTGTATCACTGTCGCCGAACCGCCATTACCGACCATCGTTGGGTTATCTCAAGTCACCGTCGAATCGCCTCCAGCCACCGTTATCAGCCTCCATCGTTGACCCTTGTCGTCGATCATCACTGTTAGACCACCGGTAGTCGCTTGCTGCCAGACCACTGTTGGTCTCGTGCTGGTTTGGCTGGGTTAGGTTTGTATCGTTGGCTCTGTACTAAGCCAATCTCACTATATCGAGAAAGTATTGGAAAAGTTTAAACACTTAAATATCAAGGATTTGAACACTCTATACGATTGGAACTTCAAGTTAAGTAAGAATAATGGTAAGGCTATAGTGCAACTTGAGTATGCCAGCATAATCGAAAGTCTAATGTATGCAATGCATTCCACTAGACACGATATTGCATTTGTTGTGTGCAAATTGGCGAGATTTACAAATTGTCCTAGTACCGATCATAGGAAAGGAATTTGTAGGATTTTTCGCCATCTTAAGAAAATAAAAAATTTGGAATAATTCTATAGTGATTATCCCGCGGTACTAGAAGGTTACTCGGATGCAAGTTGGATTACAAGTCTAAGTGACAATAAGTCCACATTGGGAAGGATTTTTACAATCGGAGGTGGAGCCATTCTTTGGGCCTCAAAACAAAAACAAGCATCTCACATTCAACTATGGAGGCTAAATAGCGAAATGGCTAAGAGATCTCTTGCTAGATATAAAGTTATGGCCACAACGTAGGTTCGCCATTTTCGTATGTTGTAATAGTGAATCTACCATGTCTCAAGCATACAATAAGGTGCACAATGGAAAGTCTAGACATATAAGTTTGAGACATGAGTATGTGGGACAATTGATTAGTGACGGTGTGATAACTGTTACCTATGTTAAGTCAGTTGACAATTTAGTGGATCCATTCACAAAAGGTTTGTCAAGAGATTTGGTTAAGAGTACCACCAGTAAGATGGGATTAAAACCATTCTAATCGTTTCATTGATAATGGAAACCTTACCTTGTTATAGCTAAAACTTAGTTTCAAGGTTCAAAGGGTAATAACAAGTTATTGAATGACAACGTGCACTAAGGATCATGATTTAGTGTTTATATTATAGGAGGATAATTTTTACTCTTAATAGATTGACATTAATTTTCATGAAATCCACCTATATGGACATGAAGTGGTGCCGCTTCAACGAATTTTCTTTATGGTTTTCTCTCATACATGTTCATGAAACAGGATGAGCACATGGCCATAACGGTGCAAAAAAAATTTAAACTCTTACTCTAATACTTTACGGTTATGTGTGAAATTTTTCCAGTACTGACTTTAAGAATGATGCTCCAAGCGACTAGCCACCATTTACTTTGTTGATATTTTGAAGAGTTTGCGCTAAAGGAAGGTTCAATCTATGGACACCTTTCTTTATGCATAATCGTTGTGTACTTATTTTTTGGAATTAGCAATCTAGTTGGGGATTGTTAGAAATTATAGATTGCAAATACATAATTATTCATGAGCACTTATTAGAAAGTGATGATTTATTCAAAAGATACGTTTGATCCATGAGACATGTTTCTCTAAGAAGTATGACCAATAAAAATCAAACATAAAGGATTGTGACTCTTCAAAATAGTGTCTATTGAGTGTATATAAATAAAAGGTCTATGGTGCTCACAAATTACAATCACAATCAATCTTATTTTTCAGAAATTAAAGTAAGAGTTAGGGAATTCCTCGATTTTGCTAATCAAAGGAAATTCAAAAACTTCGTTCTATCCCGAGAAGACCTTTGTCTTAACCATCTAGCAACTTTGTATGGGGGAAAATAGTTCTCTTTGGAAAGCGTCACCTGCGCCTCGAAGTCTACTATTTATTTCAATATCGTCTTCGGATCTATCTTCTCCACTCTATATATTTAACATCAAATGCCTCATACAAATTACCAGTGAACTCATGTGGATGTTCAACTGTATTAGTACATTGATCATTACTCCACTGGTGCGTTGAGGCTTCGTTTCCACATTGGCTCAGCTCTATAATGAAAATTCTTTTATTCTCCATAATCTCTAATTCTTTATATACTCCCTCTTCATATATTTCGTCATCAAAAATTATCTCATCGTTAAACCACATGTAATCAGTTTCATCCATAATTAAATGGTTTTTTAAGATTAATCTTTATGGATTAGTGACTAACTAAATAGATGTTCCTTTCCTCTGAAGCATAAACTGAAATTAACAAAGAAAAAGAAAGTAGTAAACTAAATTAATAAAATTCAAATTACAAATTGTATCTATAATTCAAATATTTCCTAATTATTCTATTAAAACATAAAAATTACATTCAATTTAGTAATGTTGCCTTCCCAGCAACGACGCCAACAACTTGACCGCCTTTTGACGTACCAACATCTAGAGTATGAGTACTACAACTAAAAGATATGGAATTAATGCGGTGTTCGCAAGTATACGGGTTAGGTTGTAATATAGTTACAACGAAGCAAGTATGTACTCCGAGGATCGTACCCACAGCAGGCGAGTACTAAATTAATGTCAACTTAAACGCAAATAGAAGTAATTAGTAGTTTAAATAAATTATAGTATGATAAAACAGAAAAGAATATTTTTGGGGATTTTATAAAGAATAAAATAAAAATAACAAAAGGAAAGTGAGCTTTGGAAATATAAATTCTAACTTAATTAGATTTAAGTATGGTTGATTAGTTTACTTTGGTGATCATAATTAATTCCTATTTCGGGTTTCTACTCAACCAACTAGTCGTTACCCTAAACGGATCTCTCGATCTTCCACTAAACTAACGAGTCGACAAGAACTACTTATCTCTCAACCTCACAGTTCAAACCGATTCGGGGTAAAGGTGTTCACAATAGGCCATACCAATTTTGGGTTAATTCCTACCTAAATGACTTCCTAGGGTCATCAAGCCTAGGTTTTAAGTTCTTTCTCTCCCAACCAGCTGCTCCACTAAGAAAAACCTATATAACAATTAATTAATCGCACCTCCACCACAAATCCCCCATAAAAGATTTAGTTCCTTGTGGATCTCATGAACACAGTAATCTTGATAATAAAGATAAGCATGAATAATGAATCAAGATAAAGGTTAAAGAGAATCCTAAATTGTATTGATTGAAACGCAGAATCCACAATAGTTTGATCACAGTTACAACTCACGTTCTTCGACAAATACGAAATAAAACAGAACTGAAATAAACCTAACGCCTAAAAGAAAGGAAAAACTAGAGAATAAATTTACAAAGAAAATCTTAGAATGTAAAATTTGTCCTAAACAAGTGTTTTAAGAGCCAATTTATAGAGTTAGGGTTGTCGTCGTCCTCAACCCTAAGTTAGTTGATGTTCTCGTGTTTTAATTTCCATTGTGCGGGCTAAAATGCCTCTGGGTCGTTAATACTTCCCGTACAGGACTGATGTCACGACACCCTAGTTCCTGTTTCATGACATTGAAGGCAATATGCATGGTTCAAGGCTAACTTCAAGGGTGTGTCGTGACATCTCTTGGCTATGTCATGACATCCAAGGCAGTATAGTGGTTTTGATCTTTTACTCCCTATGTTGCGACATAGAACTCCTCATGTTGCAACATAATAACCAACTTTGAGTTCCTATGCCTTTGAATGGTCTTCTGCACACTTACTAAGTACATTAGCTCACCTTTAGGCCTCAGCCGGCCCTTAAGGTCAATAAAAGACTAAAAATGAACTTTTTATTGGATTTAACTATACTAAGAAAACATATTAAAACTGCTCGTATTTAAGCTCCTCAAGTACAAAAACTAGTTTAATTAGCTACACCGAATTACCACAGATTAGAACTTCCGTGTCACAACATCACTGACAAGATCAATGAATAGAGCAATTTAGCTCTATGTTGCGACACGACACCTTTGTTTCATGACAAAGCAGTCAGATTGTCCCAAATTCTAAAGATTTCAAGGTGCTTTGCGACATCAAGCCCCGATATCATGACATCGGTATCCTGCCAAGGGTGTCACGACATAGAACCCCTATGTTTCAACATCACTACAATTTTTTACAGGGTCGACCCAACCCTCCATGCAACCCATCGGTTTTAACACTTGTTTAACCCGATTTTTAACCTAAAAACACCAACAAATTTTAAATCTAAAACACTTTTAACTTGTTTTTAAACTTTCCCTAACTTTAAACTCTCTCTAAAACCTCCCAAACTCTTGAAACTCAAAAACCTTGTTTTACTTGTCTTTCTCTTTTGCTACAAATGTTCTCTTGTTTTTCTTATGTTTCTATTTTTTGCAGGACAAAAGCACCACAACAACGAGGAACTTGCAATGGATTTTCAAAAAGAATCACAAGTTTTCAAGCAAGGTTAAGGCTTCCAAATAGATTTTTACTAGTTGATTACATTATTTGCTTGATTTTCGTTAGTTTTTTTAGTTAGAATATTATTCAAAATGCCTCCTAGGAAATCTAAAAGTACTAGGGAACAAAAACCATCGGTGGTTACAAATCTCTTGAAATTTTCAAACGAGAATGTGGAAAAATTCTTTTTAGAACTATAAGGAAAGACATTCATTCAATAATGGGGTTTTAAACCATCGATGATTCTTTAAAAAGAAATTTGGCCGTTAGTTTGGTATCATAGATGGGAGAGATTTTGCATGACTCCCAAAGAAAATGCAATAATCCCGTTAATCCAAGAATTTTATGCATTTTTTAAGGATTAGGAGACAATGAAACTGTATACGGCTATTTGGAAAACCATAATAGTACTAGGGAAACAGGTGCACTCACCCCTTGTGAAATTTGTGAGTTTTACAATGCTCTATGCTATGAAAATGATTTCCTTGAAAACACAGATTTAACAAGTTTAAATGACAAAAATATGGATAATATTATGGACTACTTAACTGACGAGAGGGTGAGTGGAATCACTGACAGCATACCGGACTACCGATCAATTTTAATCAAGCAATATTGTTCCCTACTATGAATGTTTCTAATGTAAATACTTTCTGAGCCATTTTGTTACATGGTAATTTGCAGAATAAATATATATGCATCAGGGAATGGAGCATGAAACATTGTATCAGCGGCTAGAAGGTCGGGGTTTTCTTCCCTCACCTAGTGACGACAATACGCAAAAAGGCTAGAGTTCCAATAGAAGCGAATGAATAATTCACGAGGCCAACGAAAAGCTTAATAGGTGACTCTATGTATACATAGTATGTCAAGCTCAAGTGGAAAAAAAATAAAGGATTGGAACCAGCGAAGAAAGCAAAAGATGGATGTCCTGGCATCTCTAAAAAGAAAAAAGGTATCAAAAGCTCAAAAAGGAAGTGAAATCTCAGAAAACGAATGGCTGATTAGATGGATGTAAGAAATAGTCCCAATTATTCAAGAATTTGCATGGAAAAATGGTATGAGAATACCAAATTTACTGCCACCCAAATATGGCCCCATTCGATCCCATAGCAGTTCCAAAGAGTAGGAGAGTGAAGAATAAGAAAAAAGCGAGAGAAAAGAATAGAAAAAGGAGGAGGAATCTAGGGAGAAAGATTCTAAAGAAGAGGAGGATGACGACTATGAGGTGGCATTTTAGCCGCAATGATCTATGTAGAGAGGGCCTGTCATCTGTAGCCCAACCCGACAGACACATTCGTAAGGTGGAGGCTCCTCTCAATGCCATGTCTCAGGTCGAGGGAAGGCACCGATAGAGGGGGCAATAGCCCCATTTTGATGATTGAAAAACTATTTAATTTTGTGGATTTGTAAAACAATTAATTAGGATGTTTTATATTTTATTTAGGAGTAGGAGTAATAGTAATAGTAATTTTATATATTATTTTGTTTTTGGTTTTGAATTTTCTATGTAGGAACCTTCCATGAAGGAAAAACTACATTTACAAGCTTTCAACGATTAAGGAAGTAGAACCCACCATAAGAATACGTCAATGTCACGATCAATTGAGTAACTTCATTCCTAATCTATTTAAGGGTTGCACATTAGGGATTATGTGCTATCTCAAGTGTGGGGGGTAACATAAGAAATTTTAGTTTTAGTTTTACACTTATTCGTTTATTTTTCTTGTCAAAAGTGTACTTGAGCTTGTAGAAATACAAGTGATTGGTGAAGAGCATGTATATAGGGTGATTGTATTTACGATAAATTTGGCATGATAGTGAATTATTTTAAATTTTCAGTTATTAGACTACTAAGTTTTATGCATTACACTGTAAATAGGCATTAAGTAATTGAATATACCAAATGACAAAGAGAATATAGGGAAATGAGCATGCTAGTATGTATGATAAATGGTTAAATTGTGATTACTTGATTGATTAAATTTATGAATATTGAGATACCTAGGGATGACCTAAGTCAATGTTTGGTATACACCCAGAGCTAAAAAGCCAACCTTATTCATGAATCCTTAAAACCCATATTTGAGCTAGAAAACTATTCTTGATAAACCTTCATGCAAAACCCGAGCCAAAATATGAACTTGTACTTACCCTTTTTCTTTGGTCCCTGAAATGCACGAATTTAGACATCCTGTCATATGTATTGAGGGATAAGTAGAGACATCATGGTGGTTTTGTAAATATAATAGTGAAATAGAAAGGAGCAGTGTGATATAGTTATTATAAGGTTCTGCCAAAATGTGTAAAAAAAAAGAAAAATTCAGAAAAAAATCAAAATGAGTAGAAAAAGTACTTGAACAATTGAAAACAAAATCATTGTGAGTGAGAATCATTGAAAAAGTCAAAAGTGACTCCAAAAATAAATGTAAGGCCCCAAAAATAGGTCTAGTAGTTTCGAGTAAGTTTAACGAGTTTCGAGTGAAAATTGAAAATTAATCGGGTTAATTAGCGATTTATATTCTTAATTAGTTAGTTTAATTTTATTTAAAAATCAGTAAATAATATTTCGAAAAATAAAAATATTTTTAGAAAAATTAATTTTATGGTTTTAAATAATTTTTGG
>CM025153.1:6279834-6295064 GCA_013467495.1 Gossypium gossypioides
TTATGTAATTAAACTGTTGCAAACGTAAATGTCCTTGTGACCTTACATAAATGCTAAGAAACCCTTAGTCTAATATGATTAGTAAAATGAATATTTCACTAAGTAAAAGATCCGAGAGGACTTAATTTGGTTTCCAAACTCAAAAAAGATCGAGTTCCCATGGAAGTATTTTCGAACATTGTTAAGCATGATAAAGTGAATTGAATTGATTACTATAATTATCTTAGCCCATTTAATGTTGATTATTTTTGCTGCTAAAGTCATTAATTCATACATTTAGGTAAATTGCATCTAGATTAGAATTGCATAGGGATCAATCTTTGCATCTAATTAATTTTACTTAATTTAATCATCACCATCCAAATTATTGAGTTTTTACATCAAATTGTGAATTTATAATTTTGCAATTAATTGATTAAGTTTATACAGTCCCTGTGGAGACAATAACTCATTTCACTTGCTTATTACTTGAACATTGTGTACACTTGTACATATTTCTCGTTACAACAATCAAATGTACCAAATGATATAGAGAATACAAGGAAACGAGTATGTTAGTAAGAATGATAAACTATTATATTTATGATTGTTTGGTTGACGAAATTTGTGAATATTGAGATACTTAGGGATGACCTAAGGCATTGTTTGGTATACACCCAAAGCCAAAAAGCTAACCCTATTTATTCATCTTTAGTGCCTATTTTGAGCCAGAAAACCCTTTTTGATGAACCTTTATACAAAACCTGAGATAAAAATGATAACTTGTGCTTACCAATTTCTTTGGTCCTGAACTGCATGATTATAGACGTCTAGCCAATACATATTGAGGGTTAAATAGTTAAATTACGGTGTTTTTTTTTAAATAGAGCGACAGGAAAGATCAGTGGAGTATAGTGATTATAGGTTAGCTTAAAAGTACGAAAAGAAAATTAAACGAGTAGAATAAGTTCGTGAAAATAAAAGCAATTGTCAATGAGGTACTGTGAAAAATAAAGAAAAGTGACAAAGTCACAAATATATAAAAACTTGTTCATTATTGCACAAAAAAAACCTCGTGAGCTAGCCGTAGTTACTATATGATGTTGAGATTTCCTATAAGGGGACATAATGAAGGTGAGAGAAGGAGAAATAAGGCGGTGAGCGAGAAAGGGTCATTAAAGGGAAGAATAGGGGACAATATGATGTGTTAACCTATTTTTGTGCTTGAAACTATTTGATACTTACTATTCTTGAATTCCATACATGACCTAAGCCTCAGAACATTAAAAGCCGAAAAGCCCTATGTGATTTAGGTAGGTTTATTCACTATTTGAAATTATACTGAATAATTGCATTTACGATTGTTTGTATTCTACTAGGACAATCAAATAACTTGCATAATTTATTAATGGACTCCTACATTTGAAACCCTTAATGCTTGCATGCTTTGTAATATACTAAACTTAGGTGTTTGATATCAAAAGTGATAAGTCAGCTATACATCATGCCAAGATTATGTGTGACAATGAAATGCTTATTCATGTGCTCCAAAGCTAACATTTGTACCGTACCTGCTCAAGTGTCGTCTTTTCATTTATTATTTTTCTTTGTTTTGCTGGAGGACAAGCAATGACTTAAGTGTGGGGGAGTTTGAATACAAGCATTTTTGTTAAGTTTTAATTATGTTTTCACAATTTTAGTTAAATTCAGTAAAGTGTGTAATTTGACTCTTTAATTAACCTTAGGGGTCGAATAAGGCTTAAAGGTGAGTTAATATACTTTGTGAACATGTAGGACACCACTACAAGGTGCGCTAACTCGATACTGGTCACTGTGTTGCAACATGGTGCATTGAATGTCGCAACATAGTGAATAGAATAGAAGAATTCCAAGACTACCTTTGGCGTTGTGACATAGCTTAAGGATGTCACGACACACCCCTGAAGTTACCCTAAAGATGAAAATACTACCCTCGATGTCGTGACATCACCTCTGTACAGGAAATAATTACAAGCCAGAGGCATTTTGTCCCGTACAATCAAACATTAAACACGAGGATGACAGCTGACCTAGGTTAAGGACGACGACCACTCAAAAGTCTATAAATAGGATCATTTAACACATGTTATGGACAACTTTCGTATTGTATAATTTTCCCCTTAGATTTATTCTTTAGTTTTTCTTTTCTTTTAGACTTCAGGTTTATTTTGGTTTTGTTATTTGTTCTTGTGGAAGAGATCAGACTTGTGAAACATAATCAAACTCTATGAGGATTCTGCACTCATTTCTAATACAGATCAGGCTTCTTGTAAACTTTATACTCTTGAATTATTATTCATGGTTACTCTTTCTATCAAGTTTATATTGTTTATGAGATCTATGAGAAACTAGTCCTCCTATGGAAGAATAGCGAGTCGAGGTATGATTAATTAACTGTTTGTAGGGTTTTATTAGCGGATCAACTATTTAGGAAAGGAAGAACCTAAACCCTAAGCTTGACAATCTTAGAAAGTCATTAAGGTAGGAATTAACCTAAATTTGGTATGCCCTATCTGTGAACACCTTAACCCTGAATCGATCTGGACTGTGAGGTTGAGAGATAAATAGTTCTTGTTGACTCATTATTTTAGTGGAAGATTGGAAGATCTTGCTAGGATATCGACTAGTTGATTGAACAAGAAAACTTGAAGCAACAGTTGGTTATATTATTTGATTTCTTACGCTTTATTTATTTCTTTTCTTTATTCATTATTATTAGTATAGATCACCAAAACCTGTCTTTTTATCTCATCATAATATAATTCATTTAAAGCACTAACAAGATCTATTTATGCTTACGTTAGAATTAATTTAGTGCTCGCCTCCCTTGGGTACGATCCTCGGAGTACTCATCTACTATGTTGTAACTATATTACAACCTGACCCGTATACTTGCAAATACTGCCTTTTCATATATTTTGTGCAAGATTTCTACTCCGGATGTTGGTACATCCAGAGGCGATCAGTAGAATACACAATCTCGTTATTGATTTGGTATTTTTTCAATCATTTTAAAGCTCAATTTTGTCGCATGTATATAGGTTTTATGAATTGTTAATTTTGAATGTTGGCATAACTTGAACTCTATCTTGTGCTTGATTTTGGCAATGTTAAGTTTAATCTAAATTGTGAGTTTTTGGAAAATATGGTTCAATTATGAATGAAAGTTAAAATAGCTTGTTTGAACATAGATTAGCATAGTTGAGAAGTTGATTTTGAGTGGCTAGTTGGTTGGATGAATGGTTTGTGATTGAATAAGTTGAAATGGTAAATTTGTTGCTAATTTGAAGTTTTGTTAAAATGGTTGAATTGAAATGGTTAGAGGCAATATTTTAGTATGTGTTTGAATTGTTGTTGTGTAGGAAAAGTTACGTAAATATGCACTAAATGTAAAGAATGGGAGGTATCCATGAAATAGGTACCAAATGGCCTAAATTTTACGAAAAATAGAGTCCATGTTCTGACAACCAATCTTTCTCGTCGTAATGTTGGCCAATAATAAGTCACGTCACGATGTTAAGTAGCCTAAGGTCATAGCGTAACAAAATGTTTGGTGACGTCATGACATGGAGGAAGTGACGTCACGTTGTCGGCCTTGAAATTTTGAAAATTTGCAATTTGGTCATATTTCATGCTTGAGTCAACAAAAGAGCTTTTGTAAACTTGATTAAGGGTCGAATTTAATTTTGTATCATAATGTGAAGGTGTTTATGATATGATTGAATGTCTGAATGATTTATTTACGGTGTATTTGACGGTAGTTGCTCCTGCAACGGATGTGGCATCCTATAGCTCAGACCCAATGATTGGGTTAGATAAAGGTTTTTACAACCAAAGTGTATAAATTGTATAATTGTTGTGAATTTTTTTAATAATATATAACAGAGGGTCCTATAAGGATGTGATTGAGATTGGTTTCGAAATCGAAGCTCAAAATTAAAAGATATTGTTAATTTTAATGACTAAATTGAATAAATGTAAAAATTTAGGGAAAATGAAATTAAACTAGTTCATGCATATTATGGGTTGATATAAAAATATTTGGTATTGATAAATTAAATTGAATAATTGTATAGATCGAGAATTGACCCAAATCGAAGATAATCAGGGAAACAACAAAATTGAGGAATTGTTTTTAAAGATACAATTTGCTTGTTGTTTTGCCAGGTAAGTTTATATGGAACTTACTATTTTTTTTTTATGTGATGTTGTATTGTATTTATTCTATCGACATGTTTAGTCTCAAATGAAATTGGTGAAATTGGCATAATTGGCTTATTTTGGACTAAATTGTAGAACATGAAAATGTTGGCTATTATGAAATGGTACAAGGTACCAATATGAATTTTAAATGTTTAAAAGGTATGTATGACATGTGTATAGTGATACATGATTTGAAATGATATTATTACGATAATGATGACCGTGTGAGCTTAGTAAAAGATTAGGATACGTATTATATGCCATTAGGGTTAAATACGAAATCGATTAGGGGTATACATGATGATATGAGATCCAACATTTATTGTAGATTCTAGATTTATATGTATCATTGGTTTAACCTGGACTGGTAACCTCGATACGATGTCAACTTGTGCGAGCAAATCTGTTATATTGTCAGCTTGTGTGAGCAATATAATCTTATTTATCGGAGTTCGATTTACTAAGGTTCTCTCTGGAAAAACTTTAACTTAATGAAAATGGAAAGATTGAAATGAATTGAATATAGATAAATTGATATATGATTTCAAATGGAAATGTGATTTATGATTTATTATCTATTCAACTTGATATACAAATGAACTAACCTATTGGTTGTTTATGATTTATGTGTTAGTTATTTTAAGATATATTAAAGAATGCTATATTGATTTCCATTATGTTAAATGATTAGATTATTGAATTGTTAAGGTAAATTAAATAAATTTAATATGAACTTACTAAGCATTCAATATGCTTACTCCATTATTTCCTCTTTCCTTGTAGATTATTACTTTGCAAAACGTGTCAAGCGGAACGTTTAAACCTCACAATATCCCATTTTTGAATCGGTAGTTTTTTTATCATTTTAAGTCCAAATTTGTGGCATTCACATAGGTGTTTTGCATATGTTAACTTTGAATGTGGAACATAGCTAAAATATACCTAATGCATAATTTTGGCAATGTTAATGTCTTGACGAAATGGTATGTTTTGGTAAATGGTTTGTGATGTGTATGTAGCAATTGAGTGGGCTTATTTGGATATGAATTAGTGTTGACAAGCTAGTATTTAGGTGATTGTTTGATATATATATGCCAAGTTAATAAGATGATATGTCTAATGGTTGATTATAAATTGATAAGAAGTTGATTGTATTATTTGCACTTGTTTTTGTATGTTTTTTGAAGTGTTTTGGTGCATGTGAAGTTAGTCATTTGTGCACAAAATCATAAGTTTATGTGAAAGCTTGAAATAGGTACCAAATGGCTAAAATTTTACAAAAAACAAAGTCCACGTCCTGGTGTGCAACTTAGCTCGTTGCAACGTCGACCAAAACAGTGAGTCATGTCGCGACATTGAGTGACCTTAAGTTACGGCATGACATACTGTTTTGACAACATCACGATGTGGAGAAAGTGACTTCACAAATTCAGCTCTAAAGTTTTAAAACTTTGCAATTTGGTCATATTTTGTGCTCGGGTTATCAATTGAGCTTTCGTAAGCTCGATTGAGACTCAAATTTGATTGTTTATCATAATTTAAAGGTAATTGACTCGTATTAGAATTTATAAATGTTTTCTTTACTGTGAACTTGACGGTAGTTTCTCCAGAAACGAATGTGGCATCCTGTAGCTTGGACCCGGCGATCGTGTCGGGCGAGGAGTGTAACATTTAGTGGTATCAGAGTTACGGTTTAGTCGATTCTAGGACTAAAATGTAGCTTGTGTTGATTCTAAAAATACATGCCACAATAATTTGCAATAGTGTGATGCCTTGTGATTCGAATTGACTCTGTTTTTCATATAGTTAAACTATGTCAGTCGAATTAAATCGAGCCATACTAGATGAAGTCAATAGTAATGTTCATGCTTTCGATCAGGGAGCTGCCCAGAGTTTTCCCATTCTATAAGGGCCTAGAAACGAGGGAAAAAAATGTCTTTTTCCATATGATGAACAAGTGGTTCACTTAGCTTATGGGAGCTAACCCTTCAACTCTACAACCCCAAATGCACCCTCCTCCCTCGATTATGCCTCTTGGGGCACCCCTTGTCCTCAAAATCTTAATCTGGTACCTATAAACTGACCTCCAATCGATAAATTCTAAAAAGGAGTTCCTTATTCCTCCCTAAGCCATTCTTGGGATTTCTACTAAATCCGTCAATGCTGCGGACCCTTCTACATACATTTTGGCGTCTCTTCCCACTGTTTCAGACTTGGACACTAGTCCTCCAACCTCGTATACTTCCCCAATTGGCTCTCTCTACTACACTCCCCCTACTAGCAAGGTACAAATCTTCTTTTCTTGGAGGAAACACATCGTTGTGGGACAATATCCCTTCTCCCCCTTATTGTTCGGCAAAGGCAAGACAGGGATTTACTCTTGGAATTAAAATAATTAGCCTACCTTTCTTCTTCTTCCTAGGGTATTCACAAACCTACCCTACCAAAGTTGGCGGGTTCTTTTTCCATGATGGTTGCAGAGTGTGGACTTATGAGTTGGGCTCTCCAAAGAGATTGTGATGAGATCGAGGCTGGGCGAACGGAATCTGAGAGGAGAATTCTCTTTGGCAAGCAATCTCTTAACCAAGTCCACTAATCGTATAAAGTCGTTGTCTGCCAAAATCACAAGCTTACACAGTCTATCTCCATTTGGGAGACTAAGTACCAACCCTCGATTGTCTAAGAAAAAAAGTTAGAAGAGAGGGTTCGTCAGCTATAAGCCATTGAGAAAGAGTACCTCGCCAAAAAAGAGCAGATATAAAAGGAGAACAAAAAGGCTCTAGAGAAGTTCAAGGCAAATACCAACGCGAACATTCAAGCATTTCTACCTAGCTTGAGGTCTAACTTAGTGCTGCATGTACAAGTCGCTATTGGTCACTTCGATTTGCATTGTGTGAACTTTAATTACGTGCGAAAACTCACAAACACCGACCTTGACTTTGACATTCTAAACCCCAAGAGGGCTAAATGTGAAAAATTCCATAGGAAGTGGAAAAAATCCAGTACTCTTTTATGATCAAGACTTAAAGCTGTCCAACTCTGCTTCCTCAGAAAAGGCTGACCTAGAAAAAACCCCAGGGATGCCGCCACTTCTCCTACTCAAGGGGAAAATTGAAATTTTGCTATTGTACCCTGCACTGACTTTGTAATTTAATGACATTTTTCTTTACCTTCTTTACCTCTCTTTCACATCTACTTTATTTAGTTTTTTCCCTTATGTTGTCTTCGAAATGCATAACGTCAGGCTTGCAACAGTTTGCCAATCTATACCACACTTCATAACACGTAATAACTTTACAACAACTTAAGGGACAAAGCCAGATCCAATGTAGCATGCATATAGGGGCTACTCCTTACCTTCATATATCTAAAGGATAGACTAAATCGAAGCTTTGATACCACTAAATTGTAAAACCCTTTTCCCGACTCGATCGTTGAGTCCAGGAGCCAAGTGTCACAAATAACCTGAGTTACTTAACATAAATCTAGCTTTGTTTATTTACAAATTTAAGTACACCATGATTAATCTGAATTTACCATATGAATATGATATATTTAATTAACAACAGGTTTCAAAACAGGACTACAATTAAAATTTCTACAAGTTCTAAGGTTCGTACATCCGAATCTTTTTATCAAGCATGAACAATTAATTACATTAACTTGGAACTTAGGACTTTACTATAGATACACTTAAGTAATTTCCCCCAAGGTGTAGCCTCTAAGGGTGCCCCTCTATACGCATGGTACAGCTATGACGCCATTGACGTGAGCTTGATAGTGTCTAGCTTGGTCCATCCACATGATCCTCGAGTCACTCATTTACCCTACATTCCAAACAGTACATTTGTAAGTTCATATGAACTTAGTGAGATCCTGTACAACATAATTCATAGAAACCTCTTAAATTATTGGGTAAATAAGAATCAATGCACAGAATTAAAACTCCATGAGTGTCTTAGGAGATTCCACAGGTTTAACTGGTATTGCCGATGCCCATACGTGCTCTGAACTAATCATTGGCGGACATGTCGACTGGTTTAGTCGTAAGCATGCTCTTCCAGAAAACCTTTTTTCTAGGACTTGACCCTGTCTAGTTTCAACTCAAACTTCCAATTTTTCCTTATTGATTCGATTCATCATAAGATAACCATATACGCAACCATGCGAATTGGTGTCAACTATTGGCAGACATTCAAATATCTCACCACCTGGCAGATTCCTTCCTGTCTCTTTTCATTTCATGCCAAACATAATATAGACATGTCATATTGTCCTGACATTTTCCCTTTTATGACTTAACATATATGTGTACCCCTTTCTTTAGGTAAACATGTTTACTAATATTCTTATTTGCGGCTTTGAATATTAGATTTGGCTGATAAATAAGCACCACTTTCATTGTGGACTTGCACTTGTAAGATAATCTCGTAGGTCTTTCCCCTCTTTAGAACATTCTACTAAAATACTCTTAAGAACAGATAGTTCCCGATGAACTATATCTTCCTTAGTTTTCCCCTGGCAAACTTCCACCCTTAATAGTCTTTTGTGGGCTTCCCCATTCTATATGGTCTTGGTAGAAATCTTATTATTTTGTAAATTCTTGACGGACTTTCTCACCAAAATAGACATCGACAAACTCCCCTTTTAAAAGGGTCTTTGGCAGACTTTCTCTATTTTTGACAGCTTCTTTAACCACAGATTCTTAGGATTAAAATCTACCTAATCATCTAGATTTAACACACCAAATGTTGGTTTACTCACCAAAATTTGGCAGATACTTAAATACTTTGGAGAAAATACCCCTTCCTTTCACATATATCGCATTTCAAATGCTTCTACAATTCCTCTTACCTTCATATTATGGAGGATCCTCTTATTAACATACTTGCCATTGTTTTCAGATGCGTTATGATCATCATGTTAGACTGCTCACCGTGAGTGTCATACAATGACTTCCCTTTTTATTCCCTGACAGGCTTCCTTGTTTACTGTTCTGGCAGACTCCATTTCGCCATAAGGTGTACCTGTTCACCACTGGATCGTGCCATGGCTAACCATGGACTCTTGATTCCAAAAAATCAACAAACTCATTTCAAGGTATCACTACGAAGGACCTATATACCATTTACATGGTGTCACCCAGAAGGACCTATATACCATTTACATGGTGTTGCCCCGAAGGACCAGTAGATATCTATGGTGTCGCCCTACAATACCAGTAGATATCTATTCCACAACCCACCAAACTCCCTTGAATCCCAAAACAATCCGTTCATTCCTCCATTACACTAATTATTCCTATCTTCATCTACCCCATCAAAGTAACTCCTTCCAAACTCTGCATTTTATAAACATACATTTCATGCAAGTCATTGTACTTATTATTATAACATACAATACACCATTTATCAATACGACAATGCACAACCACATTTGGCATCCAGAGAACATACTTGTAATGATCCATATATTTTCACAACTTTATGCATGCATGGCAACTCATTCACCGTGATCATAAACAACCATGGGATTCAGATTGAACTCATAACAGACACACGAGCAGAACATTCCAACTCATCAACAACAAACACCCAAGTGGAGTACAGAAACTCACCTTAAACCCTTCATCATCGCCAGCTTAGCTTATACAAATGCCAAAGCCTTCTTTGTCTTGGCAGCTAAGCATGAAAACCATATATATATATATATATCTGTTAAACCAAAGGTGTTCAAACCTTCAAACCTTGAATCCATTATTATACAGAAGCTTTTCAAGAATCCTTCTTTTTTCCTCTAATTTACGAGTACAAAGAGACATAGGAGTTTACAAGCTTACTACATTCTCTACTTTCCAGACTCGAGTCTCACATTTACCGCCCCATGCAAAGCTTTCCTTAACTTTATTTTCTTCGAAGCAACCGAAGAAGACGATGCAGATGAGAAGAGGATATAAACAGAACAGGGAAGATTTTTTCCTCTACTGAATAAGGCTTCTTGCTTATATATACAACCCTTCTCATACGATCACCAAAGCCCCAATTAAACCATCTATCGGCAATCATTTTGTCCCCCACTAAGGAACCAACCAGTTCCAACATAATTGAACCAGAATTAGATCTCAACTAATACCAATCAGCCACCAAAATTTCCAACTTTTCCAATAAAGCCCACCCACTTACTATTTTATCAAATTAACTCTCAACTCTCCTTTAAATATGAGACTTTAATGAAAACCAGGTGTGACATCTATAATTCAAATAACAAAGTGCAAGTTAAAATCATTTATAATAATCAACAAATGTGTCTTTCATATCAACTGCAAAACATCATGATAAATGTACTATATTATCATACCATTTTCCGAATCAAATTGATTGATTCATCACAATTCTATATAAATCTTCTAGACTTATAAATTCGGTTCACACAATATTTTAAAATAGCAATTCATTTTATATACTATTATCAAAATTAATTTTTAAATCCATATTAACATAACTCGGACTCAAATGGATACACGAATCCAACCAACAAACCAATTTACCACCTTGTGTCTCATTAGATAATCTAGAGTAAATACATTGCGCCTAACGCTTATCAGTATAACCGAAGAAAAAGTTGTGCCCAACACTTATTAACCTATAGTTGAAGCAACCTATACTTAATACATCTGACCGCCTCCGGATGTACTAACATCCAGAGTATGAATACTGCAACAAAAGATAAAGAATTGAGGTGTTGTCTGCAAGTATATGGGTCAGGTTGTAATATAGTTTTTACAATAAAGTAGGTAAGTACTCCGAGGATCGTACCCAAGGGAGGCGAGTACTAAATTAATGTTAACCTAAACGTAATAAAATTAATTAGTAGTTTAAATAAATTATAGAAGGATGAAACATAAAGAAGAATTTTTAGATTTTTATAAATGATGAAATAAAAGATGTATAAATAAAGTAGACTTCGGAAAACTTAATTTATAAACTTAATCAAATCTAGACATGTGTGATTAGCTCACTTTGCTGATTATAACTAATTTCTATTTCAAGTTTCTATTCAATCAACCAGTCGTTATCCTAGCAGGATCTCTCGATCTTCCACTAAACTAACAAGTCGGCAAGAACTACTTATCTCTCGGCCTCACAATCCAAACTGGTTCAGGGCTAAGGTGTTCACGGATAGGCTATAACAATTTTGGGTTAATTTCCACCTAAATGACTTTCTAAGGTCGTCAAGCCTAGGGTTTAAGTTCTTTCTTTCCCAAACAGCTGATCCACTAAGAAAACCCTTCATAATGATTAGTCAATCACACCTTCACTCCTTAATCCCCCATAAGAGGATTAGTTCTTCATGGAATCCATAAACATAGTAAACTTGATGATAAATATATGCATGAAAATATAAATTAAGAATAAAGTTTAGAGAATCCTGATTGTATTCGATTGATGAAGCACGAAATTCCTCAAACATTTTATTGTGTCTATAAATCAAGTTATTCGAAGAACACGAATGAAAAGAACTAAAAAGAAATCTATACCCTAAGAGAAAGAAAAAAACTGAAAATTGAATTACAAAGAAAAACTTTGAATATCAAAAGTTGTCTATCATAAGTGTTAAATGAGCCTATTTCTAGATTTAGGGTTGTCGTAGTCCTCAATCCTAGGTTAGTTGATGCTCTCATGTTAAACATTTGATTGTGTAGACCAAAACGCCCCTGGCTCGTAAGTGTTTCCCATGTAGGACCGATGTCGTGACACCCTAGTGCCTGTGTTGTGACATCGATGGTAGCATGCTCATATTCAAGGTATCTTCAAGGGTGTGTCGTGACATCCTTAGGCCATGTCGCGACACCGAAGGTAGTCTTGGAGTTCTTCTATTCTACTCCCTATGCTGAGACATCAAACTCTCTGTGTTGCAACACAACAACTAGCATCAAGTTAGCACGTCTTTTAATGGTCTCCTGCACACTCACAAAATATATTCACTCACCCTTAGGCCTCATTCGGCCCCTAATGTCAATAAAAATCGACTAAACCATAACAAAAGAGCTTGTACTCAAGATCTATAAATGTGAAAACTAGTTTAATCTGCTACACCGAATTACAGCAGATTAAACTGCCCCCACACTTAAGTCATTGCTTACCTTCAAGCAACGTAAACATATAATTAAAATAAACGAATGAAGGTATGAAAACAAAAAAGAAAAAAATTTAGTTGTAAATAAAAGTAAACCAAACTACAAAACATAAAAAAAATAACTAATTGGTTTCTTTCTTTAAACAAGCTAGAATTGGTGAAGATGGTTGTAAATAAGAACCTCACACCAAGACTCCCCCACACTTAACTTTTTGTTTGTCCTCAAGCAAGTCAAGTCTAGACACATAGCATGCAATAAGAAGACATCCCTTAGATTTTATTGCTACTAAGAACATGATTGTCAAATATGAAAGGTATAACAATTCTTATCGCACAAGTAACTTAATTTTGATAGTTTGATGCTTTGAAATTTTTTAAAGAAAAACAAGATTAGTTTACAAAGTTACATTACTAAAAAATTAGAAGTAATTCCTACGACCAAATATTTAACAATATCACCATTAACATAAATAAAAAAGATATATAGTAGACACAATCATGTGAATCAGAAAATATTCATTGAGGATAATTGTTAGCAATTTCGTAATATTATGCACAGAGAACGCTTAAGTCATATTGGTCTTCTAGGCTTGTAACTGTTTGAGGCTTAGAACGGTATGAGTCCAAAGAAAGATATGGCTCAAAAAGATTCAAACACTAGAAATAGTTAGGCGCATGACATTGTTCTCTATCTTCCCCCTTAATGTCGCATCCAAGCTCACCGCATTTTATCTCCCTCTCTCACTTACCTTATCTCTCCATGTAGGAAGATACAATATAATACTAGCAATTATGGTCGACTTAATGAGTTTTGGTGCACTGATGACTGAGTTTTCACTCACTTTTGTGACTTATTGTTTTGTCACTTGACTTTTTACTCTTTTCTCAGTCACAATGTTTTTGCTTCTATTCTATAATCTTTCCACACAATTTTACTTTTGAATTTCTTTTCTTTTTTGCACATTTTTGCTCGACTTATAATCACTGTATCACATTGTTTCTTCCTTTGTCGCTTTTTGTTTTGGAACCACCATAATATATCTACCTAAACCCTCAATATCTATGGTCTGACGTCTATTTTATAATGTATTAAAGGACTAAGGATAGGTAAGAGTTCAACTTTTATGTGTGGTCTTTGGGTTTTAATTTTGTTGGTTCATCAAAAAGGAGTTATCAGGCTCAAGGAGAATAGGGATTCATAACATTAAGGTATGGTCATTTGAGAACTGACTATTCAAATACTGCCTTAGGTCATCCCTAAGCATCCCACCATACACAATTTCTTTCATGCTTCAAATTAAACCGAATGAATAATAATCAATTCAAGCATTCATGTCTCTAAGACTATCTATAAAACTTATATTTCATATGGTATCATCAAACATTCTTACTTAGGTACTTCTAATCTATTATGCAATTTAACTAGGTAACCTAATCAATTTCCCTTAAAATAATCAAATTATCTCATATCAATAAAAAAATTCATAATTGACAAAAATCATTACATGCTTCACTATTTTCAACCACTATTCACTATGTTAATATAATCTAAGCACCATGCAACAAAACAATAATATTTTTAAAAAATAATAATAAACTAAAGCAAAGTAAACACATAAACAAAAACACACAAAATAATCCTATGCATTTCCCCCGACACTATAGAATATACATTTCCTTTAACGAAAAATAGTGCAAACAAGAAAACTTCCCTAAGTAGGTCAGATCCTTGTTGTTATGATAATCTCAGGATTTGTGTGCTCCAGGTAGACGAAAAGGTACCTAAAAAAATACTATGACAAGAAATATGAAATAAAAATAAAATAAGAAAAAAAACAAAAAAATAAAAAAGTGTCGAAAATGGATGACAGAACGTCTAAAAATATTCGGATGAACTTGGCCTTTTCATGTTGCAAGGTGTGTTTTGCCTAGGATGTCACGACATTAGAGTGCGATGTTGCGACATCAAGCCTAGTTTCTAGTTTCTTTGATTTTTTTTTCAATTATGTTCCACCATAGTATCTACTTCTAAAAAAAACTTGAACACAAATAACATTAGTACTAAAAACTAAAAATAACGAGAAATAACAAAAAAACAAAAATAAAGAAAACCGAAAAATAAAACAAAATGTAGAAATTCTTTAGAAATTGGGATGACCCGTATCGCCACCATAGAAGAACTTCCTTCTAGTTCTTGACACTTTGATTCGACGTCTGTTTCTCTGTTGATGTATATGAACCAGCCTCTTAGGTTGATTCTAATGATGTTGTCTTATTTTCGATCGGCGCGACATCCACATTACAAGCCATTTGGTACCAAATCCGAGCCAACCCTGAATTACTTTCCAAGGTATTATTGCCTCAAGCTTCCTTCCCTCCATATCGCGTGAAATTTCTATCCCTCCAACTTTATTGCTTTTGTTGGTTGAGAATGGATCAAAACTCATCGACTTCTTCTACTAGCACCTTCTCTGCTACGACCAGAAAGTGTATTGGCTTTTCTACAATTTCATTCAATATTGGTTTAAGCTCTATGTTAGTGGTTAGTTCATCTTCCGTTTATACCTTTACGATAAGTTCTGCTGCTATGTTAATTGGATCAGAGATCATTTCAACTATGTTTAATTCATCCCCATAGTCTTCAGTTACAAGCTCCGGTTGAATCTCACCATAATTCTCATCATGGTCATTGATAATACAAGGGTTCTCTTGATCTAAGTTGTGAGCGTCAGACATTCCTCTTTCTTGGAAGGCAGCATTTCGTATACTTCTTGCATCATTTTGATTATTTGCGCCATCATATCGTGTTGTGCGGAAGCGTGTAAAAGAGTAAAATTATTGTACTAAAAAACCACACTAAGTTCAATTCCCAG
>CM025153.1:6304246-6314707 GCA_013467495.1 Gossypium gossypioides
GTTATATACAAGTTTCTTTCTAAGCTTGTGTGTATTGTACTTCACATTTTATGCTATTATAAGCACTTGCGACAAGGAGCTCCACCCAACTTTCAAGTTTTTCGATCTGTACTCTTCCCTAAAATACCTTGTGCATGAATTTGGTCGCCCGTCAGAATGGTTAGAGTTGGGGATGGAAACTCTAGAACCGTGGAAACAGTAAGAATAATACGCGGTGAAATTTTTTGTCGCAAAACATGTAAAAGTTTTGCTATTTGCAAAGCATGTTGGCCATGTACACTAGTCTAACATGTGGCAAAATGGTTCAGTTTGGATTGGGTTATTTTTGCATTTGGATTATTTAGGGTTTGGTCGGCATTTGATTCAAATTATTCAAGTCTTAATTATATATATTTGATCAGTTCCTCTTTTAGATTACTAGTTGTCATACAGTAATAGTCACCGACTCGAGACCAAGATAAGCTTCGGTTGTTGACCCGTGACCAGGTTATATTTCACTAGATCAAGAAGACAATTAAGGGAGCTCACAGTATTAGCTTACTGGAGTCGAAGGGAGTTCGTGGTCTGAGCTTGCGTACAGCCAAGGAGTTTTCATGGAGGGGACTGCGAACTCCGTCATGCGACTGGGAACGATATACATTTTCAATATGCTCCAGGTCTGTTCAAAGTGTCAATCTTATGAGTAACGGGGTCAAGTCATGAACATTAATAATATATATAAATACTTGAATGTTTCCTTCAATGAGACAGACATTACTCAGTAATTGGTCTGATGAGTGTGGACAAACTTTTGATCATCATATTTTTTAGTTTTCCAGTTTTTTTTAGTTCCAAAGCAGAAAATGGCTCACCCAAATAAGAACTTTCCCTTCCATCTTTTGTCCAAAATGGCTAGAGCATTAAGTTCAGGCAGTCAACTCAACGAGGAACACTTGTTCGCTAGATGGTTCACCGATAGACCGAAAAACTTTGGTAAAGCGGCTCGTCAGGGAGTCTCCAGTCCTTTAGACCTGAACGTATCCACTGGTCAAGGGTTGGAACCCCGGTAGTAATTTTTTGCTTTCAGGAGTAGATGAGGTTCATGAGGGAGCAAATGACTACACAGGAGGCACGGTTTGAGTAGTAACAGACTTTTCAATTGGAATTATTGAAACAAAATGAGGACTTGAGAAGGAATGTAAACTTTTACACTTCCGACTTTCATGACAATGTGAATGAGCATGATGAAGCTCTGGGCATGCATGCAAGGAATAGCAAAGCGAGATAGACGAGTTGCGGCAAGATGTACGAGTGTTGCACCCTGAGTCTCAGGACATGGATTGGTTGTTCTGTTTTAACAATCCATTGGCTCTTAAGATAGCAACGGTGAACTTCCCGTGTGATTTTAAAGTTCCAAAGGACATGTTTGAGGGGGAAAACGACCCGTGAGCCCATTTGATGCAATACAATGACTACATGAATGTACTAAGAGCATAAGATTTAGCAAAATGTAAGGCCTTTTCTATGAAGCTTAAGGGAAGTGCGAAGGATTGGTACTTGTCCCTTCCCTAGGCTCAATTCGAAGTTTCTCTCAGTTGGGCTGTATGTTTTTGAAAAGGTTCAGAGCTCATAAAACGACCATGAGCACACCTATGAGACTAATGCCGGTTAAATAAAGGGAGAGTGAGACCTTCCAAGCTTATGTCAAGTGGTTTCATGTAGTGATTCTAAACACGAAGAATTTGGAGGATCAGTGGGATATTGATGCTTTCACAATTGGGGTTCAAAATGACCACGTATAATACTCCTTTATTGATAACAGACGACAGAGTTTGGCTGATCTCTACGAGCGGGCCCATAAGTTCGCAGAGGCAGAATAGATCAAGAGGGCATTACGTGGCACTTTTCAGATAGAATACAAGCAATTTAGAAATCGAGAGGGAGTTCACAGCAGGCAGGGTCCTCGTAACCAATCGTTGTGAGCGAGAGGTGATGGACAGCAGAGAAGTCAGATGCACGGTGATTCTCTCAGGGCTCCCTAGAGATCTCAGTCGGAGTATACCAGAAGATATATCCCCCATTGCAGGTTCAAAGTTTATACTCCTTTGAACGCTACTCACACTTACATTTTGAACTAGATAAAAAGCCTTGGGATTCTGCTTAAGCCATCTTCAATGAGGCACAGCACGAAGAGATCCAACTTGAGAGACATATGTGTCTTCCGCAATGATGTTGGGCACAAGACTGAAGATTGTTTCACCTGAAGGATGCCATTGATGAAACAGTGAGAAACGGTGAGCTCGCCCAGTTTGATGATTAGGGTGTTTCCTAGCAGGGTCAAAGTTCGCGGGACTATCTTAAAGGTAAATAGAATGTTAGGGGTACCATCCATATGATAGTTGGAACGGATGAAAAGTGGCCAACCTCTAGCACTAAGAGGAAGGCACACCTCAACGGTGTCATGCCTATCGGTTCACCCAAGCGGCTGCGCCAACATGAAAGATAGAAAGTGGACTTCATGATGATGATGAGTTAGTGTGTGATGAAGATGGCAATGATCCTATAGTAGTGACAACAACCATTGTCGGTTTTGAGGTGAAAAGGATTCTTGTGGATAGTAGGAGTGCCGTTGAGGTTCTAACTTAAGATGCTTTTCAAAAAATAGGGTTAAAGAATAAGACACTAAAGAAGGCGAGCCTACTGTACGGTTTTATGAACTACACCATCGAAGTAAAAGGCTCTATTACTTTGCTAGTGACTTTGGGAGATGTCAAGCATACCACCACGGAGTATGTCTAGTTTTTCATGATGGACCATGTCTTATAATGTAATTTTTGGACATTTGATCATGAGGATGGCAAGGATGATGGTGGTCACTTTTGTATGAAAATAAAGTTTCCCATGTAATTGGATTATCAAAGAGCAACTAGGCAATGCCACATGTTGTCAGTACAATATGCTCATGATTAGGAACGACGAGGGCAAAGTTCGCAGCAGTCGAAACTGGATGGGCAGTTGTTAGATTTGGATAGCTTGGATAACAGATGCGATGAGCAAGCTAAAAAGCTAGAAGTAGTCGAAGCTATGAAAACTTTGCAACTTTTTTGTCGTAGTACAAATAAGGTGGTGAGAATTCTGTCTATGCTTACGAGTGAGGAAAAAGAAAATTTGATTCGTTGCTTGAGAGCTAATGCTGATTTTTTGCTTGGTCTGCTACAGATATGCCGGTGGACCTTCAGGTAATTGTGCACAGGTTGAATGTTCTATCTGGAAGCCAGACTCGTGAAGCAAAAGAGGAGATAGTTCGCGTCGCAGGTTGTAGAGGTTGTAATGTAAGAGGTTATGAAGCTATTGGCTACAAGGTTCATCAGGGAGGTCAAGTACCCGAATTGGATCTCGAATGTTGTAATGGTAAAGAAGACGAGTGGTAAATGGAGAATGTGTATAGATTTTACCAATTTCAACAAGGCTTGGCCTAAGGATAGCTTCCCACTTCCTTCAATTGACAGACTTGTTGACGTGTCCTCCGGTAACAAATTCATGTGCTTTATGGATATTTTCTTTGGATATAATCAAATCTTCATAGCTCCTAAAGATCAAGAGAAAAATAGCTTTTGTTATAGAAGAAGGTTTATTTTGCTATCGTGTGATGCCTTTTGGTTTAAAAAATACAAGTGCAACTTACTAGAGGCTGGTGAACCAAATTTTTAGAGAGCAGATCGGGCGAAGTGTCGAGGTTTATGTCGATGAAATGTTAGTGAAGGGCTCCACTCTCGCCGAGCATGTTGATAATCTATCAGAGGCATTTGCAGTATTGTAAGCCCATCAAATGAGGTTAAACCCGGATAAGTACGCCTTCGGGGTTAAAGTTGGTAAATTTTTGGGCTTTGTGATCTCGGAGAGAGGAATTTAAGTGAACCCTGAGAAGATTCAAGCCATCCTAGAAATTCCTCATCCAAAGGCAATAAAGGATATCCAACGGTTGACTAGAAGGGTGGTTGCGCTCAACAGATCTGTGTCAAGAATGGCTGACAAATGTCTACCTTTCTTCAAGGCCCTTCGCACCTCTTTTTCCTGGACAGAAGAATGCCAAACAGCTTTTGAAAAGCTCAAAGAGTACCTCACATCCCCTTATTTATTAATGTCACCTCCTGAAGGAGAGGCCTTTTATTTATACCTTGCCATGTCTGAAGAAACTGTGGCAGCTGTCTTGTTCAGGGTAGAAGGTGTTCGACAATCCCCTATATACTATATCAATAAGGTGCTGCAAAATGACGAACTCAGGTAAGCGAAAGTTGAAAAACTCATTTTCACTTTAATTATTACAGCTTACAATCTGCAACCATACTTCCAAGCCCATCTGTAGTAGTCGTGATGAATCAGCCCATCAAAGAAATTTTATCTAAACCTGACACCTCTGAAAGAGTGACCAAATGGAGTATAGAGCTTGTCGAGTTTGGTATAGATTTCACACCACAAACTGCGATAAAGGGGTAAGTTTTAGTTGACTTCATGGTTGAATGTTCGTTTGAGACAACCACCAACTCCTCAGGTAACCCGGTTTATAAATGATAAACTCCATATTACAAAATAAAAAAAGAATATATTTAAACTGTAATTCGCTACAAGTTTCAATGGTGGTCTCTGGTCCTTTATGTTATCTTTATAATAACTTATTACAAATTTCTAATTTGTACTAATTTTTTTTATTTTTTGCATGCTACATAATAGTTAGTCTGCCACAAAAAAAAAACTATGACCACCAACAAATCAAAGTATTGGCTGGTTTATGCTGATGGATCTATGGCAAAGATTGGATCAGGAGTAAGAGTACTCTTGGTGGATCCTAAAGGAAACGAGCAGCAATATGGACTCTCTTTTTTATTTCAGACATTTAATAACGCTGCAAAGTACGAGGCGTTGCTATCATGGTTGCAGTTAGCTTGCCAGCTTGGAGCGAGCGAACTTGTTGTTCATACAAATTCCTAGTTGGCCGCCAAACAGTTGAACAACAAGTATGAGGTCAATGAGTCAGGGTTGAAGAAGTACCACTCAATTGCAACCCAGTTGCTAGCAGAGTTTGATAAGATACAAGTGAAACAAGTCCCAATGAGCGATAACACACGAGTAGACGCTCTGTCCAAGCTAGCATCTTCCATTGTCATCGAGCAAAGGGAAAGATTCTGTTAGAGCACAAGGAAGCCCCAAGTTACGATGCACTCCAAGTATATGTTGTAGATCAAGAAAAAACATGGATGACTTCTATAGTTTGTGTATTACAGGGGATAAATGGCTGCTCAGATAAAAAAGAGCTCGCAAAATTACAACGTAAAGTTGCGAGGTATACCCTTTTAGAGGGTGTACTGTATAACAAAGGATTCTCACAATCACTGCTACGATGTCTGACGCCATCAGAGGTTGAGTATGTGATGCGAGAGATTCATGAAGACATTTGTGGTGAACACTTGGGTAGAAGATTGCTTGCCCAAAAAATCTTTAGGCAGTGATATTACTGGCCTATAGTTCAGAAAGACGCACATGCAACTTAGGGAGTCAACATCCTCGGCTCATTCCCCATAGGCACAGCACAAAATAAATTTATAGTGGTCGCGGTGGACTACTTTACCAAATGGATTGAAGCTGAGGCTCTAGCAACAATTAGTGAGAGGCAAATGGAATCTTTCTTTTGGAAGTCGATTGTGTGTAGGTTCGGTTTACTACATCCGATAATCACGGAAAATGGTACACAATTTCAAGGGAAATTTAAGAAATTTTGTGCTAATCTTTATATCTCCTTAACTCAAAGCTTTGTGAAAACATCCCAAACCAATGGACAAGTTGAGATTATGAATAAGAAGATTTTGATATCTTCGAAGAAGAAAGTGGGAGAGGCTAAAGGTGCTTTGTTAGAGGAACTACTTGGAATTTATTGGGCCCTGCGAACATCCCCTCACACTACAACAAGAGAGACAACATTCTCGATGGTTTACGGCGCAGAAACAACGATTCTCGCTGAGATTGGCATGCACTTACATGGAACAACATACTTCGACGAAAATGCCAACCAAGAAGCTATGAAGCTCAACCTTGATCTCACTGATGAGGTTAAAAAAGTAATAGAAATCAGGAACGCGGAACGTGCCCAGCAAGTAGCTCACTACTATAATTCCAAGGTAAAAAACAAACAGTTTCAAGTTGATGACTTTGTGCTTAAAAACACTAAAGCCAGCTTCCCAGCTTCGCAATAAGGAAAGATGGCCTCAAGATGGGAGGGATTGTACAAAGTTGTACAAAAGATAGGCTACAGAGCGTACAAATTGACGATACTAGAGGGCACAACTTAGGGCCATCTTTCCTTGTTGTGAAGCTGAGAAGCTGGCTTCAGTGTTTTTAAATATTTTTTAAACTCGTACATAGAATGCACGTCATCTTAAAAAATATTATGCGTAAATTTTGATACTTTAATGAAAATATGTTCTTTCAATAGTATACTTACTTTATATGATCCTCCCTCCAAAATAATTAGCGAGAGCTAAGGTTCATAGGTTCAATACCGCAGCCTCCAAAACAGTTAATGAGAGCTCAGGTTCTCAGCTATAATCTTAGGACTCGCGGGTTTAGTATTGTAGCCTCCAAAATAGTTAGCGAGAGCTACGGCTTCCAATTGTAGTATTAAAGCTCGCAAGTTCAATATTGCATCCTACAAAACAGTTAACAAGAGCTAAAACTCCTAGCTACAATCTCACAAGTTCAATACCGCAACCTCCAAAATAATTAATGATAGCTCAGACTCCCAGATGTAGTCTTAAGGCTCGTAGGTTAAATATCACAGCCTCCAAAATAGTTAGTGAGAGCTTAGGCTCCCAGCTGTAATCTTAAGGCTTGCAGGTTTAATACCGCAATCATCAAGACAGTTAGCAAGAGCTCAAGCTCCCAATTACAAACTTATGGCTCGCAAGTTCGAACAACGTAGCCTACAAAGTAATTGAAGCTCACGAATTAAGTTTAAAATTGGCTCAAAGATAGCATGAAATCCAAAACTTGTTTAAATTTGCTTAAGTTAAAAATTTGCTCAAGTTCACGAAAAGGTAAAATGTCATAACATTAAAAAATAAATTCGAAAACTTCAATTCTTTCGTCAAGATCACCACAGACCTCATTCTTCCTCCCTTCTCCCTCAACAACTTTACCATTATCAATAGTAGGGTCAGCAGCGATGTCATCACCAGCAGGCACAATAGTTGGTTTAGAAGGACTCTCTTCGAGGTAAAAATCCCCTAAAATTTTCCATTTGGATGCAAACTCATCTCAAACGACTCCTAAAGGACAACAAACATCAAAGTCAAGATGGTTCATCTCTACCTTAGCGAGAACATCGAAATCAACCTTCTGAACATCAAAAGGCCCAGCAGCAACTTGAGCATGCAAAAGAATATTGGGTTTGAGCTCAGTGGTGACATCACTCAACATCCCTAAAGTGTTCTTCTTAAAACCCTCAAAAGCCTCTTCTTGTTTTCGTTTTAACTTTACCGTTACAGCCTCGTCTTCTATAATGATTTGGTTCACAACTACTTTATGCTCTTCTACAACCCTTCTCAACTCAGCATCCAAGGCCGCGATATCGTTGGATAATGCATCATTTTTCACTTGTTCAGTTCTTAACTTCCCAATGAGCTCCTGATTTTGTTTGTAGAGCACATCATTCTCAATTCTTATCTTCTTCCATTACTCCTAAGTGCTTTTAAGATTTCTTTCAAGCTCCCTTTAAATAGCCTTTGTCCCAATAATTTTCTCTTTAAAGCCTAGACTGATCATGAAGGCCTCAACAAGGAAAGCTTACAAAGAGGAGCTGAGTGTTAACAACGCAGATTTCTGTGAACTCCCAGATGAGTCATCAGCGCATATCTTCTTCTTCGCAGCCTTTAGCACTAAAACTCTCCACTTCTCTACAATACCTTGCAGCTCTTTAGTGTTTAAGTTACGATGACTCGGAGCTAGCTTACCACAGTTTTCAGCAGGTAGCTCCTCAGCAAGAGGTGCAGCAAGGGGAGAAATATAGGGAGAAAGAGAGTTACCATAAGAAATGATAGGAAAACTCTCATGAGCCACAGTTTCTAAGCTCACTAACGAGGAAGCAAGGGTGGTGGCCACTATAGAAGTCCCCGTGCGATATGCTCTCCTTTTACGGTGAGACTTTATCCTACTACTATTTGTCTCTTCCTCACTGCTAGCCACCACGTTAATAGCTCTCGTATTAGTTCTATGCCTCTTTTGCTGAACCTTCAGAGCAGCTCGCAAGTCCATAGCCCCAATAATTTTTATGGCTTCGTTAAGTTCCCACGAAGTGCTGATAGCTTCCTCAATATCACTTTCTAAATTGCAAGCTGTGTCTGAATCACCAAAAACCCTAGCATTAGTAGGAGTAGTTATCAATTTAACGTAGGGACCACTTTCTACCAGTTGTGAGCCCAACACCACCTAGGGACAAGGCTTTATCCTACAATAACTATAATAGAAATTTTTGGGTTCTTCTTTCAATCCCATTAGAATTCATTCCAAGTGATCATCATCACCATAGAGCACGTATGGTCATGATTGCCCCTCAGAGGCTGCACCTAACACCTCAATAACTTCTCTACTGTTACCCCGTTTATATCCATTTAGACTATGACCATCCAAACAGTATAAGAAAATGTTTCTCACGGTTATGACATCTTCAATAATTAGGAAACTACCAATGCGGAGCCTTTTCAATTGGGCTTCACCTCCATTTGTCTTAATAGTTCGCTAGAAGGAGTACACATCCCCACTCGACACGAACCATTCTGTAGGAAAGCCAAACCCATCTACAAGCTTGCATTTCACCCTAATATGCTTCCCCTAGTTCAACTGAAGGTTGGGACATCAATTCACAATTATGGTTGGACCTTTTTTACGATGAGAAAAGTAATGAAAACCCACTGAATTTGCTCGGTTCTGGGCCTTTAACAGATACAGACTCTGGAAAACTGTGAGTTGTGGTACTTCATTACGGCGATAACAGTCAACAAAGTAGGCCACAGCAATCCACCACGAAAATCTACAAAGTTGACTAGGGGCAATCTAGTAATCATCAATGAGAATGCAAAAGAATGGGTTCAAAGGCAGGTGAAACCTAGCATCCAAGACATGGAGGAGGAGCAAGAACCTACCATTGTTGGTATCACTGAGCCTGTGTGAAACCTCAAGAATAGAGAATTCGCAGGCAAAATTGGAAATCTCAATTCCCCGCGTATGTAAGGCCCAATGCATTTCTTCTTATTTTGTAGTGTAGGGGAAAAATTTGGCTTTGACAAGGGTTTTAGAAGCACGCTCTCGCGGTGGGCAATGCGAAACTAATTGACCATGAGCTTCTCTCATTCTCGACATGTTTTCAACACAGAAAGAAGACGAAAATAATAGAGGAAATTTAAAACCTAAGATGAAAAGTTACTGAGATTTACCTTGAAAAAAAGCTTTAACTAATTCCGGTTATAAAAATATTAAGAGTGTGAGTTTTAGGGTTTTAAAAAACCCCTTTTAAAGAAGTCTCTTCCCTCCACATTCTGATGGTTCAAATAAACGAGGGACACCAACGGTCAGATACACGCGAGCACGATCCGTCCCTACATATGGTGAAGCTGACATAAGGTCATAATAGACACTGCGTATTCTACAGGCTGTAATAAACGCAAATTGGTGGCCCTAAAGAGCGTCACTTTATAACCCTCCTTAGGCCTATTAGGGAGGACTAGGTTGTTATATAGTAATAGTCACTGACCTGAGACCCAAATATGCTTCGAGTCGCCGACTTGCGACCTGGCTAGACCTCACCAGATGGATGCACACAAGACGTACAGCGAGAGGACAGTGAGGTGGGGCTTGCGGTATCAGCTCATAGGAGTTGAAGGGAGCTCACGATATCAACCCACAAGAATTGAAGGGAGTTCGCAGCCCTCACTCGCATACACCCAAGGAGTTCACATGGAGGGGACCATGAACGTCGACATGCAACTTGGAATGATACACATGTCCAACATGCCCAAGGCCTGCTCAAAGTGTCAGTCCTATGAATAGTGGGGTCAAGTCATGAACAGTGGAGTCAAATCATAAACAGTGATAATATGTATAAATACCCGAATGTTTCTTTTAATGAGACACAGAAAATTACTCAACACTAGTTTAGTAAAATTTTGTACGGATTGCATAACAAAAGTTACATAAATGAAAGTACGAAACAACAAAGAGGAATAGATTTAATGTATGACTACCTATGGTAAATGCATTCTCTCAAGATTATAGTAGATACTTAGAAATTAATTTACTTTTTTGAAAGTGTTATTTAATAATATAAAATTAAATAATTTAATCTAAAATGCTAATTAAATTAATTAACAATCATAGTTATATTTATATTTCAAATTGGACAATTAAATTACTTTACCCTTAAAGTTTAATATGGTA
>CM025153.1:6324048-6335927 GCA_013467495.1 Gossypium gossypioides
AAATATATTTATGTCGTGTTTGTTTTACAAAGAACAATGTAAAATATAAATTTATAGATATAAAATAAAATCAATTAAACAATGAAAAGATAAGAAAATCTCAAATGTATATTTGTTTAATTGAAAACAACTTCTATGAAATATTTTCAGAAAATCTGTCAAACAATAGAAAATATTTTACACAGATTCATCCAAACACCAACAAATATTAGTTTTCCCATAGAAGTAAGTCATTTTCTAAAAATCATTTTCCGAAAGCCATTTTCAATAAAACAAACGAAGTCTTAGTAATGTTTTATTGGAATTCGAAGTGGCTCACGTTGGACGATCTAAATACTAAAGAAGCAAGAGAATTCTACACCCTCTTCACTTGTACCTTATGGCGAATCTGAAATGAGGGAAATGATGTCATTTTTAGAGGAGCTCAACCCAATCCAATAGGTACCCTCTACTTTATTAGGAACAACTACTATTCTATCCTTAAGGCATTACGGAAGAGGTTACAATGAGGGGAATGAATGGTAGATGTGGTATCCTTACTAGATTAACAGAGCTTAAGGAAGATGATTGTAATGACATCTAATGAAATTTGTCTCTAACTATCTAAAAAGGAAGAGAATGAGGTAGCTTTTAGGATGTTGTTGGGGTGAAGGATAGAAACAATTATAAGATATTCTGTCGTAAAAGATTTTATGCGAAATCTTGACTTCAAGCACAAATTCTTCTTTTGAGATTGTTATATATATATATATATATGTATGTATGATCAAGGAATTAACAAATGTAGACTCTTGAACATAGACAAAAACTAGAGCAATATTATTTCAGAAAGATCAATAACGGACTAGAAGTTCATCCTTGCTACCAGTGACATCAAGGAACTAATGCAAAATATTGAGGTCGTCAAAGCAAAGGGAGGAATCAATCAGGATTTGAAGGAGTTGAATGGTTGAGCAAGAGCGCATTTGATATGGACATTTCGTTTAGTTGGCCTTAATATTTAGTGACTTCTCCTTGATTGATTTTTTATGAAATGAGTTTTTTTTAAGAGATAAATGTTTCAATAGAATAAATTATTACAAGCATTGAATTGAATAACTAACAACTGAATTCAGTTCAAACTAATTAACTAGAATAAATCTAAGGAAAACCCACACATCTACATAAGGTAAGACTCCAACATGAAATTTTAACCTATGTTTGGATTGAGGTAATACAAACCAAAGGAAAGAAAAGTAGGGGAAAGGAAGATCATTTCCTTTTGCTTGGTTAACCTTTTTTAAGTTGAAGTAAGGGAAAGCTAAGGAAATTAAGTATCCTTTACTTTCCCTCAAAATGTCAAATTTTTATTTACCCTAAATTGGAGGGAAAATTAGGAAAAGGAAAGTAAAAATATTTTTAAGTTGTAAAATATCTTTTTTTTTATCTTTATAACTTTCTATATGATTATATTATAAAAAAGTTATAATTGTAAGTAATCACTATATTCAATCATTTCCTTTCCATAGTTTTACCAAACAAAAAATTTTAAATTTCCTTTACTTTCCTTTCCCTTACTAATTTTAATCATCCAAACAAAATGATATTTAATCTTTTTCTTTCTTTAACAATTTTTTTTATTTTTCTTTGTATCACAAATATAAATTCAAACATGGTATTTAAGTTCTTAACGCCTCGACCTTATCATTGAACCAAAGCATCATAAAATATATCACTTATGCTACAATTTTTGGTAAAAATGTATACCTTTATCATACAATAGTCTCCATTTTGTGCCAAAAGATTAAATTTGGTTATTAACATTTTGGAGATAAGTTTGTCATGACCTTTTTCTTTAGACTGGTTAATCTGGAATTTGACCAAGGAAAGTAATATAGTAGTTGAACAAATGGATTGGCATTCACTTTTTGCCATTTGCATTTGGAGGTTATGGAAGTGTAGGAATGATTTTATTTTCAATGATGGGCATAATAGTAGTAGAGATGTGCTTTCTACTAGCATCTCGTGGGCCAAGTTTATCTTCCACGGCTGGCGACTGTCAACAGGTTTTTATCTCTGTGGAGGAGAAATCTTGGAAGCCTCCCAAGGATGATTAGGTGAAACTTAATACAGATGGATCCACTAATTTCGTAGGAGAGTTCAAATGGAGAGTGGATTTGTGGCTTTGTGTTGAATCTTGGAGCATCAACAATTTTTCAAGTAGAGGCGCGGGCTATGCTTGAAGGTCTTTCTCTTGCATGGAAGATTGAGGCTGAAAGCAATAATGATAATGGTCTTGCGGAAATTCAACTTATCCATCAACTTTGTAGAAGGAAATGACTGATCGAGTTCAAGCACATAAATAGGAACAAAATTCTTGTGCTGATAGACTAGCTAAAATGGAACATTCAATGTTGGAGGGAATGCGGGTGCTGCTGCATTTTCCGGATGTGTTACTGGATATTCTACGATCTGGCTGTTTAGACGGTTTAAGTTGAACCTCTTTTTATTCACAAAAAAAGAAAATCAAAGCATTTATGATTATTTCCAATTAACTTTGAGCTAGTAGTCATTTCAATAAAATTATGCAAGTGTTCGATTTATATTAGTTTCGTGCTCTATCCTTATACTTACAAAGAAATTTCAATAAAATTGTATACATGTAAAAGATACAAGAGTGCAATACTTTTTGAGGTGATTATGGCCAAAATACAACCAAGTTTGAAGGCTGCATGGACGTTATGCACAAGTTGAATATATGCCAAAGAATAGCCATATCTTAACAAGTTGCTCTACATTCTTTTAATTATAATTTATTGTATAATTTTTTAAAAAAATAAATACCAATTCTGTAGTAAAATGAATTAATTGATAAATGATACATTTATTATGTTTCTGCCTCTGCATTTTTTACATTTTCCATTTTTATAATTTTTTTTCATCATCTTCAATTGTTCTTTTATCTTTTTGTTGGTGGTACCCCATAACTCAGCAATAGAGATGACGCATATGAAATTGTCTGGCATTATTTTATGTTTTCGCTTTGGATTTTAATTTAATTTTAATAATTTTTTGATATTGTGCAGCTTTATACATGACATTTTAATTTGATTTAATTTTCATAAATTACCAATACTATTATCGACATACTACATAAGTATACCTACTCAATGTAAAAAAACTAATGTATTTATTTCTTTAAATACATATAATTAACATTAACATTAAAATTTTATACATACATTTAAAATACAATTAAAATTTCATATGTATAACTATATAAAATAAAATTAATGTATGAAATTATATATTAGCTAAAAGTTTATCTCTACAATTTATTAAAAAAAAAAACTCAGTTTCTTATGAATCCCATAATTAAGTTCTCATTGCCTTCTCAATGTGTGGCCTTGGATACGGATATTTTTATCGTAAATTGCCCCACACCCATCCACCCCACTGTTAAAAAAGTTTACGGCAATAGCTTACAATTTACATATTAGAGTTAAAAACCTTTCAAGTTTTCTACTGGCCCTATAAATAGGCTTCTGCGGACACCATTTCATTTCAGGCACCTGCTATATCCAGAATACAAAGATGGAAAGAGTGGAGGAAGATGACCCTAAACAAAACTATGTTAAAACTAGGCCTAAGGGAGGATTGGTCACCATGCCCTTCATTTTCTGTAAGTAATTATAACTATCCATATGTACCTACTTGTACATGCATTTTTGTGATCTAAATTAAGAATATTTCTCTTCTTAGTTATTGGTGGTATTACTATGTTGGGACTTTTGGTTTAATTTAGTTTTGATGTATGATTATATGATACAGCAAATGAGATCTGTGAGAAGCTGGCGGTGGTGGGATTTAATACTAATATGATAAGCTACTTAACAACACAGCTTCATATGCCATTAACCAAAGCAGCCAACACTCTCACAAATTTTGGTGGAACAGCTAGCTTGACACCATTGCTTGGTGCCTTTATCTCTGATTCATACGCCGGTCGTTTCTGGACTATAACAGTCGCTTCCATCATATACCAAATAGTAAGAATAGACACTCTCGGTCTCTCAGATTCATGAACAGATGCATGGCTGCTTTATTTTTAACCTTTGATTGATGGTATCAGGGGATGACATGTTTAACACTATCAGCAATACTTCCACAACTTAGGCCACCACCGTGTAAAGGTGAGCAAGTCTGCCAACAAGCAACGGCAGGGCAGTTGGCAATCCTATACGGATCTCTCTTACTCGGGGCTTTGGGATCGGGAGGAATCCGGCCTTGTGTGGTTGCTTTCGGGGCAGACCAGTTCGACGAAAGCAACCCAAAGGAAGCAACCAAGACATGGAAATACTTCAATTGGTACTACTTTGTGATGGGAGTATCAATACTTGTGGCTGTCACAGTGCTTGTTTACATTCAAGATAACATTGGGTGGGGATGGGGCCTTGGAGTCCCCACCATCGCCATGTTCTTGTCCATCATCACGTTCATCATCGGCTATCCACTTTACCGACACATGGATCCGGCAGGGAGTCCATTTACCCGGTTGTTACAGGTCAGTGTGTCAGCTTTCAAGAAGAGGAAGTTGGCCATGGTTTCTGACCCCAACTTGTTGTATCGGAATGATGAGCTTGACGCCTCCATTTCCGTAGGTGGAAAACTTGTTCACACCCCAGACATGACGTAAGTTGTCCCTTTCTGGTTTCTTAAACACACAATTGCATCCATAGCTGCCACTCAAACATGGAACTGTGACAATTGTTCTAGAAACCGACAATGATACCATATGCTAAACAAGACTGCCATGCATGCATATCATGATTGATGTCTTCTTTTACCCTTTTCTCTTACTTTATGGTTGCATTTTAATATTATTATTGTTGAATTTAGTTAATTCTTTAAAAGGAAGACACTATTTTAACCTATGCTTTTTACTTTTCGTCCCCAAAAGAACCATTTTTTTAAAATATGAAACCAAAGCATTTGTAAATAATAAAATAATCTTAAGAAGGCATTATTAGCTTCATTTCATATCTTCTCATATCATATGATGGTGGTCTGTCTTCCTTATCGTGTCCATATCAAGTAAGAAGAATAAAAGAAATTGGGAGTAGATAAGATTACTTTCCTTGGATTTGATTGATACCAACATGGCCTTTGTTATTTCGGAAATATCAAGTCAGTTTTGATAGTAGGTTTCATTGTAAGTTTTGGAATCTTTGAGATATGGAGCGAAGGACTCAAAAATTGCGAGGAGGAGGGCCACCACAAAGCTCAGATCTTATTCGCACTGCCACCCACTTGATCACTCCATAATTGCATTTTAGTTGGCAAAGAAACAAAAGTTGTTTTTAGAGTGTCTGAATCAAAAGTCTCCCTCAGGCCCCAGCAGACCAACCATTCAATCGGAACATGTTTTTTGCCTATTATTTCACCTGCAATTTTCCTGCCTCGCACTGGGGCTGAATAGCCTTAAATAACAGCCCTTTGATGCTGACAGTGGTGGAATAAATTAAAAAGGCCAAATTTTCTTCTCTTCCCATCTTCATCAAAGCAAGCAAATTAAATAAAAATAAAAATGACCCAATACATCTTTGATCATGGAAGCCTCATGCTAATTAATTAATGTATACGATGAGTTGCAGATTCCTTGACAAGGCAGCCATTGTGACTGAAGAAGATATTGTAAAACCAGGGCAAGCTCCTAATCTATGGAGACTGAACACCATCCATCGAGTGGAGGAACTAAAAGCGGTGATCCGAATGGGACCGATATGGGCAGCAGGAATCCTCCTCATCACAGCCTATGCTCAGCAAAACACATTCTCCCTCCAACAGGCCAAAACCATGAACAGGCACCTCACCAAGTCATTTGAGATCCCTGCTGGTTCCATGACTGTCTTCACCATGGTCTCCATGCTCTCCACCATAGCCTTGTATGACCGTGTTTTGGTCCGCATTGCCCGTAGATACACAGGGCTTGACCGGGGCATCAGCTTCCTGCACCGGATGGGAATAGGATTCATGATATCAGTATTAGCCACTCTGGTAGCAGGCTTCGCGGAAGTGAAGCGTAAAGAAGCGGCTTTAGCACATGGGCTTCAAGACGAGGCTCATGCAATCATCCCCATCTCAGTGTTCTGGCTTGTGCCTCAGTACAGTCTTCATGGAATAGCAGAGGCATTCATGTCGATTGGACACTTGGAATTCTTTTATGATCAGGCACCTGAAAGCATGAGGAGCACAGCTACCGCACTGTTTTGGACCGCAATCTCAGTCGGAAATTACATGAGCACTCTGCTGGTTTCTTTAGTACACAAATTCAGCGCAAGAGCTGATGGATCAAATTGGCTTCCAGATAACAACTTGAACGAGGGCAAATTGGAGTACTTTTACTGGTTGATCACTGCCTTGCAAGTGGTTAATCTTATTTACTACATCTGTTGTGCTAAGCTGTATACGTATAAGCCGATTCAAATCCATGGCAAAGACAGTGAATCTGAAGGAGACGCAGGAGTAGAGCTTGCAAGCAAGGTTTAGTTTTTGCATTTGAGGAAACTAGATGGTGTATTCTTGTTCCTTTTTGTAAACCTGTCTAGCCATAGATCTTGTAGAGAAAGTCTAATAGATTATAATCTGAATCGTAGGATAGGCATGTAAAGTCCTAAATAACACTAGAAAGAAAAATCCACCACCAAGTATTGTATTTTGTAATAGATGAAAAATAAAAATTCTGAAGCTGGTTTTCATTTGTCTTCTTCTAAGTTTCGCTTTACCAAGTCTGCAGACTCTTGAAGCTTTTATTGAATCTATAATCAGCCAATCAAGCAATATCAGGAGAGACAAGAATATTCCTTAACCAGACAACTAATGTCTACTTTCATTTTCGGTGCATGCTTAATACCTTGTCTTAAACCACAAGGAAACAATCACAGTATAAACAGTTTTATCATGATGGATATATTCTTGTGATTGTAATGAGCAAATAAACCAGAGTTCCAAACAAATGTGTTCAATGCCGAATCTAATAGTAACACCCATTTTTGAGAAAAAAACTAGTGACATGGAGAATAAAGTTTGACACCAAAATTCTTAATAAAGCAATTTTCATTTAATTCTATCAAAAACATCCCGTAGTTATTCTGTTTCTTCCAATATCTAATTCAACTCAATCTGAGATTGCACCAGAAATACTTTAAAAAGAAAAGAAAAAATGTATCGCAATACAAATTGTACTGATACAGAGAAAAGGTCCTCAGCTAGGCCATCTGTTTGAATACACAGACAACAGCTCTGCTTTGCCGTGAAATTAGAAGACTCGGTGTGAATTCATTGCATAAATCTGAGAATCATCTACAAAGTGAGGCTTTCAGGGTTCTCAACAATCTTTGAGAAGGTCTGAAGGAAGGCAGCCAAATCAGCACCATAGATAATTCGGTGGTCAGCAGTAACATTCACCTGAAAAGGAAGAATCTCATGGTAACTCAGTTAAGTTGTTCTCTTGAAATAGTTAGCCAGGATGAGAATTTAGTTTGTCTCCCGTCCAATATAACGACTCCTCTATATTAATTGCCAAACATGAAGAGCATGCATTATTCACCAATAAATGGAATTAACCTAATCTAACGATTGAACTAGTTATTTCAGATTAATATTTCTCAAAAACTTATCAAAACATCCGTAGCACATACCTTCAACAACAATATAATTAGGGTTGCAAAGATAGGTTTAGCTCTGACAACTACCACTGGACAAGCTCTAACCACTTACCATCACAATGTAACACAGAGTAATTTGGGGCAAACAAGAAATATTGGGGCCCATTCGTATTTGGACAACTCCAAACATGATCATAAATAAACTAATTAAAATTTAAATTTATGTCAAGAGAAAAACCAAAAAACCTACAAATGCCCCTTAAAGAAGATGACATTTAAAAGAGAGCATGTCAATAGAATGAGAGGCTTATTAGGACATTGGCATAAACAAGAAACAAAGACCTCAGTGGTGTTGACCTACCTAAGGAAATTATCCTGAGTTAGGCATGGTAGCACAATATGACCAAATATAGGCTATAGCTAAACCAACCTTACTGCATTAAGGTTTTGTTTGTTGTAACAGCTCTAACACTTTTTGTCCTTTGTAGAACAGTGTCTTGGAAATATCTTAGCTATCTGGAAGTTTACCTAGCCATTGACTCAGCAAACATAAAATGAACCAGCTTCTGCCAATAGAAGTTAATCAAGGTAGATTCCTCCATACAATTAACAACCAATATACCACGTATACTTACTGAGGATCCAAATGAGCTTTTTGGAAAAATCAAACATATCCTCACAACTATCCTTCTTATTTCACATGATGGCAGTCGCAATGAACGACAAATGTTAGGGTAGTAAATAGGATTAAATACCCCAAGAGTACCACCCATAACTAAGGAATACATCTTAGAGGCCAGAAGAAATGAAGCAAAAGCAGTTCCAACAATAGCAGAGAGCAAAATGGGAAGCCTGAGTTGTGGAAAAGAGGATGAGGGTCAGTGATAAAAGTCTTCTGCAGCCAAAAGCAGGCTGCAAGAAAATGTGATACACATTTGAAAAGGATGACCAGTGTTTATATGCACCATGGGGAATACGGAAAATTTCTTCCTCTATCCAAGAAATGCATTTGTAATGTAATTGACTATTGCTCCTTGTATATCCGACTTCAGAATGAAATGGATATTGTAAGTCCTTGTCATCACTAAATTATTTCAAGCTTATTTGTCAGTCAAGATTTTTACTAGTAAATGGAACAGGGTACACAAACAGCCAAGTTACACAAACAACTAGCACATGAGTGTGTGGGCGGGATACCAACCAACCATGATCAAGTATGTAATGTGGACAGGATGTCTAAAGCTAGCCATTGTTGGAGGGAATCTTTTCCTCCCAAAAGCAATTCCCTTTAAATATAGCTCATGAAATATAACAGGTGAACTCCTCAACACGGCATGATGGTTTCTTAGAAAAATTAGAGTACTTGTGCCCTATGTGCTTGGACTCAGCTATGAGTGTTAGATACAAATATGTACTCGACACAAGTAAGGTTAGTCTTTTCTAAGTTTTTCCATGTATTTGGAGGATTCTTGGAGTTCGTCTATATTCATGTGTCGGACACAGGTACTTGAAAAAAAGTGAAGAGTTCGAGTAACATAGCTTGTACCTAAATTGTACTTTTTTTAGATAGCCTCAGATCCCGGCATCTTTTTACTGTTATATTTAGTAAAAATCATAAATGTAGTCTGCTTTCAGTCACTACATGATACCTTGAAGCATTAACAATAAATGAGTATATTGGTTCATGATAGATTTGTAATAATTTATCATATCTCATAAATTTTCTATAAAGTTCGAACGAAAGCTTTATCTACGAGGGATTGTAATTGGCTCCATAATTGAAACTGGACTCACCAGCATTTTGTTTTTCACGCTGAAGAATCCATCAGCATCAGCTACAACAGTTGGCTTTGATGCTCCAACAGCCATGATAGCTCCCTGGTCATCATTCCAAAAAATAACTAAAAAACATAGAGAGATATAATCAAACAGAGGAAATAGAAGATCCATCCATAACCACTCACCTGGCCTGGGGGAAGAATGGCATCAAACCTGTCCACTCCAAACATGCCCAGATTGGACAGAGTGAATGTCCCTGCAAGCAATTTAATCATTATTTACTCTATAAATTCTAGACACAAAAATATCAACCAACTACTCAAAGTGGAACCAGAAGTGAAATCGCTAAGCAGTACAAACCCGAATTATACTCTTGAGGCTGAAGCTGCTTTGCCCGGGCTTTCTCCACCAATTCTTTCCATTTTTGAGACAGTAGATACAAATCCAACTATATCGAAACAATTCCTTTAATTCAAGCTCTTAGAAGCTATAAGAAACTATAGAAAAACTATATACAACTACAGCATATTATTAATAACAAACAACTCTTATATTTGATTCCAATTATCAAATATCAATATAATATAGGATCACTAACTTTATCTGCATCTTGAAGAACAGGGGTAATCAAGCCACCATTGATAGCAACAGCTACTGCAATGTTGATGTTACTATTGTAAGTAAAACTCTTGCCATCTTTACAGCTTGAATTCACAACAGGGTGCTGCGCAAGTGCCATTGCGGCAGCTTTGGCTAACAAAGCAGTCATTGTCACACCCTTTGGTTTCACCTATAAATCAAAATACCAAGTGATGAATTAAAACCAATTTGCGAATCCAAAACACAAATAATCCAACTTATGAAATCAAAGAATCCAACTCAACTTACCTTCTCATACAAGGCATCAAGCGCGTCCGTAGTCACAGGATACCCCACTCGAAATGTGGGCACTGAAAGGCTCTCCACCATATTCTTCGAAACGGCAGCCTGCATTGTCGTAAACGGCACTACCGTAGATCCTGGAACTGGAGGAGGAAGGCTAGAAGGGGCGGCAGACGCCGCTGGTGCTGCAGGCTTCGTTTCCACAACCACTGCAAGCCCCACATTTTTCTTCGAAGGCGAAAGACCGGCGGCGGCCTCAATGTCCTCTGGCGTAATCCTCCCATACGGACCTGTTCCAACCACAGACTCAATGTCCACCTTGTGCTGCTTCGCTAACTTCTTTGCATATGGTGTGGCAACAGTCTTCCTCGGCCCCTCCGCAATTGTTGGAGCCGCGGGAGCTGGCGTCGATTTGGGAGGAGCTGGAGTTGAGGCAGCAGCTGGAGAAGGAGGAGGAGCAGATGGGGTTGAAGCTCCTGATTTTGAGGCAGCTTTGGCTTTAGCCTCAGCAATTTCATCTTCAGTCTCAGCGAGAATACCAATGGCAGCACCAACAGGAGCAGTTTCGCCTTCCCCAACAACTATAGCAGCGAGAATGCCGTCGTAGAAAGTCTCGACATCCATGTCAGCCTTGTCGGATTCGACAACGACGACGCTTTCACCTTTGGAGAGTACATCACCTTCGGATTTAACCCAAGAGACGATCTTGCCCTCGGTCATGGTAGAACTGAGGGCAGGCATGAAGATCTCCCTGATCTTGGAACGGACGGTCAGGATTCGTCTTGGGGTTGACTTGGAACGAATTGAAGAAAAAGGAATTGAAGGGGCAATACGAGGAAGAGAAGAAGAAGAAGAAAGGGAAGAAGAGAAAGAGATGGTAGTGTTAGAGAGAAAGGGAGAAGCCATTTCCTTGTGTTTTTGGCTTTGAGGAGAGGAATTGGAGAGAAAGCGAAAGAAATGAAATAAATTAAGGAGCGAATGGAGAGAGTAGAGAATGGAGGGAATATAAGAGAGGGAGCGGCGGAGAAGACGAGGAAATGCTGCACTACCCAACTGTGTTTGCATCGCCCGTTACTAATTACTATTGGATGTTTTAGATTTTCATTTTCACGCTTTCGGCTGTCAATTTTTCGTTTCTTTTCTTTTTGGAACATAAATTTTTCCTTCTTTTCAATTCCATCCTTATTTTACAAATCTAATTTACTGATCCATTCCTATTTCCCAACTAAATTCTACTCAACGACCTTTTCCTTCCTAAAAAAGGAAAAGAAACGACTTTTTTTTCTTACCAAACCTTTAACTACGAGGGGGAAATTACGGCTTTGGGCTTACAACATATGTCATTTGTGGCTTTAAACCCAATTTTCCTTGCCTCAAAGGTCAAGATCCTCTTTAGTAGTACTTAAAAAAAGCACTTCAGGCTCTAAAAGTACTTTTGGAAGAAAAGTTGTGCTAAACAAGTTGTTTTTTGCTGAATTTTTTAATTTTTTCTCTCCCAAAAGCACTTTTGGTACTTAATTATTTTTTTACCCCTCTAATAATATAATACTTTCTCATTTTCTTTTATTGGTG
>CM025153.1:6391912-6404327 GCA_013467495.1 Gossypium gossypioides
AATTCATCAAAATCACTTAACAAAATACTTTTAAATATAAATCAACATTCCAAATTCATCATCTAACATCAAAACTCACAAAATTCATCAATGACAACATTAAAAATCTTTAAAAATTTCAAAATTGAAGGTACGGGCTAGCTGGAACTAGTTGCAACGATCTCAAAAACATAAAAATCATTAAAAATGGGACGAAAAATACTCACATGCAAGCAAAAATAGGGATGGCCGAATGAAGCTTCATCCATGGCTTCTTTTTGTTTGAAATTTCAGTTTAGGAAGAAAAAATAAAGATGAACGCTTTATGTTTTATTTATTTATTCATTTAATACTTATTTACCAAATTAACCTTACCTAACCTTAAAAATTACACTAATGCCAAGCAATGCACATCCACTATCTCATTTAATGGTATAATTACCATATAAGGACTTCCACTTTAAACTTCTATAGCTATTTAATACCTTTAGCTATTAGAACTCAACTTTTACACTTTACGCGATTTACTCCTTTTTATCAAATTGAGCAAGTAATCAGTAAAATTTCTTAACAAAATTATTATACGGTAATACTATCATGTTGTAGATCATAAAATAATAAGAAAATAATTTTTTTGGCATCGTATTTGTGATCTTGAAATCACTGTTCTGATTTCACTAAAAAACGGCCTGTTACATCTGGAGTACAGTGTAAATCCTCAAGAATCCTTTTCGTTAAATTCATCCAGTACTCAACCACAATAGGAGTCATTTCAACAACACCTTTGAATGTTTCCACCCCATTCGATCGGAGCCTCTCAGCAACAGATCCACGACTCCTCAATCCAGCTTGGGTTCCAGCAACCCTTTACAGAACCCTTAGCATTTCCTATGTCACTGTGTCATCCTCATTTTTATAGCTTCCGCCATCATTTGTGGTAGAATTCTCAATGTATACCTCCTCAGTGATCGGGTTTTCTTCCTAAACAATTTGTGGTTGATTTGCCACACATCGACGTGGAAAATTAGGTTTTTTCAACACACTTAAGGAGCTTTTTCCTTAAGAAAAATAGAGTTTTTAGCATATTTTTTCGTTATTTTAGTATTTTCAGATAATAAGTGAAAATTTCTTAAGTTTTCTAGTTTTTACCCAAATTGGCCCAGTGCTATTTGGAGGCCTAACGTGTGTTTGAGTGCTATAGGGATGTGTCGGAGGTTGAAAACGAACGAGAATGGCACCGAGGGTAGGGGTATTGTGATATCCAACCCTTGGAATCGCGACAGCCTAGACAGTATAGAAGACCAAGGATTCCCTTCAATGGTATCACGATATCCCCTTAAGTATCGCGATATCCACCCCCAAGGAAAACCCCAAGTTTCAACACTGCTTGAGATATCGCAATATCCTCATCGGGGTATCACAATATCACCTTCCTCAATAGGAAAAACTTGGACAAAAAGGGTAACATTTGTCTACTTGACCTACCAATCATACAAGGCACATGTAGAGGAATTTTTGGCATCTAAAAGTCATAGAATACACTTCAAAATAACTAAAAATTACTGAGGAGAGAGAGACACACACACATTAGCTTAGTTTAGGTTTAGTTTTCTCTAGGTTTTCTTTAGTTTTCTCTACACTTTTTCTAGGGTTTTTATTTTTCTCTTTTTCTACCTTAGATTAGAGTTTATTTTTCTACATTTACTTGTTGTTCTTCTTGTTCTTTATGTTAGTTAAGTTGGTTAACACTGTAACTAAGGTTTATTTACATTTCTAGTCCTTATTTTTGCTTCTAAGACTATATAAGCTTTAGTTTAATGTATTTTAATTTATTTTACTTTAAATCTATCAAAGCTTGTTCCTTTTGTGTTTCTTGCTTTATATTTCTTTGTTAAATGCTTTTGGTTTCATGCTCTTTAAGTTTTCTTACATAAAAATATCAATTTTTATATTTTTTCCAAGCTTTACTTTCATAACTGCCTTATTTTCCATTGCTATGTTTATTTTCTTTACTTTGAGCATGTGTAGCTAAACCTTTAAGGAGATTGGTTGACGGAGACGTGGATAAACTAAAATCTTTGGACAAAGGACTAAATCGTAACAAATTGGACTAGTTTGAATAGAACTAAGAACTTAGGTAGTGACGCCCCTAAGGGAATATTAAGATAAAGTGATACCGAAAGGCAATCTTGTCGTGCACCTGTTCATTAGTTCTGGATTAACCAGTGAGGTCAGAAGATAAGCCGGACCTAATTTGTCTAAGTCGGTAAAATTGAAATCGGAAGATAAAATAGAGCCACTTAGTAATTTAAGTGATTTATGTTCCGAGTCTAAAATTTTGTGAACCATATCAAAGTCAACCAACCCCTATTAGTTATTTGCTAGATAGTCCCTTTAGTTTACATTTCTTGCAATTTAGTCCTTAGGGTAGAATATTTAATTTTCTTGCAAAAATAATCTTTTATGGGCTGTCGTACTATAAAATCATATTAGTAGCCACTTAGACTCTATTGTGTATGCTAGTTATTGCTCAATCGCCTATCCCTTTGGGTTCATTCCTTGGAATACTTCGGTGTTTCATTATAACACTAGAAAAATTACAACTGACCTGTACGCTTGCAGTAAAATTGGGCTTTAAAAATTAGTATATAAATTCAATGTTTTAATGCATACGCGTGCAGCCGGTCAGTGGCTCTATAGGTGCAGCCTTGCGCGGCCTACCCCTACCACGTCTATCTTGGGTGTTCATAATGTTCTGATAGAAGTTTTAAAATCTAAGGTATATCTACAGTTTTCAAAAAATAGTTCAAACGTTGGCTATTTCCTAAATATTTACAGTCTATAGTTCATCTAAAGTCTCAAAAGTAACAGCAACTACAGTAGGACCGACATCAGAGTCTCAGATTCAATTTCCTGCAAAAAATTATTTTTTTTCAAAAGCTTGTGGCATGGTTTTACCCAAAGTACCCATTTAATACATTCACGCAGATTCACTCAAATTTCTAGAGTTCGAGTTCAAAAAAACCTAGGCTCTGATACCACTAAATATAACCTCTCCAAACCGGCTTAAATGTTAGGCCTGAATTTAGAAGAGTACATCGACCATCGAAATGGCCCAGTAAGCTATCGCGATTGTAATAGCTCGCCCGGCGGAGACTCAGTATTATGTTACTATTTAGCGTATAGTTGGTAAAGTTAAGGGTAAATTTGAGTAAGTAAAATATTTTTTTTAGCTAAGTAGAGTACTCTGTGTGATTCGCCATTTGGCAAACTCCTAGTTTTAGCAAAAACTGAGGTTTGGTGGACTCTTTTGTTAAGTATTCGCCCACCCCAAATTTTTGGACAAACTCATTATGTTTGCAATTGTTATAAGTTTGTTTTTATTTAATACTTGATGATTTAATTAGCTATGTTGGAATTTAGTTGAGACTTAGTTAGAACCAAACTAGAATATTGTAGATTATTTGACCTAAAACTTGTTAAGTGTGTTTAATCACGGAAATCAAGGGTGTTAATGAAATTATCTAATTTTTTTCCACTAAACCTTATCTCCAATGCATAAGTATATAAGGATAGTGTTGGCCATCATGAATTACCTTTACATATTCTTCTTCTTTGAATTTCGCTGTAATTATCTGAGAAAAACTTAGTGTAGAGAGTTTCATTGAAGATAGTTTACAGAGTTTAGCTAACACCTACATTTGTACCAACTTATTGGTAATTTTTGAGGAGCCCTTAGGTTATTATCGAAGCAATTCATGTGTTTAACAAACTGCTAACAAACTGCATGCATAGACATTAGAATTGTTCGCGAGGAAAGAAACTTCTTGATTCTAGATTATGTGACACTGATTCTTGCATCCATGATAATTTTCAATAGATTAATGATCTGATAAGAATAATTATCTTTCTTTTAGCTCAAGAAACTAACGAGGGTCCCAGTGACAAGGGTAAATGACTTGTTGGGTAGATCTGTACTAGAGTTTTTGATGAGTTCCTTTTGACTTCCATGTGTTGTAGATTCCACTATATATAAATTGTGTAAGGTAAGTAATCTCTCTCAATAACGTACGAATGGTATATGTGTGAGTAATAATAATTCAGTGTCATCAGTATGAGTTTAGGATTTAGGGTTTAGGGTTTAGGGTTTAAGGACATACTATCAATTTTAGAAGGATGGGTAGTCATCCTCGAAGAGTCCATGTGGGACATCAAGGAAAGGCTCGAGGAAGTCGAAGAGGGACTCACCGATGGGTTGTAATCAATAAAGAAGCAGGTCAGGGACTATGTGTAGGAGTCTCTCAGTTTCGTTCAGAACAAGATAATCAGAATAGATTATGCCCTTGAGGCTATGATGGCGACCTTGAAAGAGGAGATTGTTGAGCTAAAGGGTGAACTTACAATCTACAAGGCTCCTTTGGGTAATAGAGGGTTAGTTGTGACACCTAAACCCAGTGTGGATGTTCCGAAGCCCAAAGAATTTAAAGGGACAAGGTCCGCAAGAGATGTGGACAATTTTTTGTGGGGAATAGAGCAATACTTCCGTGCCAAAGGCATCATAGATGATACTACTAAGGTAAATACTACATTGACATTGCTTTGTTGTAGTGGCACCGTAGGTCCACAGATGTGAGACATGGTGGGACTGAAATTAGGACTTGGGAGGAGTTCCAAAGCGAGTTCAAAGAAAAATTTTACCCAGAGTATGTCGAAGACGAGTCTTGGGAAAAGTTACATCGGCTTACGTAACAAGGCACAGTTAGGGAGTATATGTTGGAGTTTAGTGAACTCATGCTTCATATATCAGATATGGGCAAAAAAGAGGCATTCTTTTCCTTTATGGATAGATGGAAGCCACAGGTGAAGAAAGAGTTTCAACGTCAAGGGGTTCAAAAGCTTACCAAAGATATGACAGTAGCAGAATCTTTTGTTGAGTAATGGTGGGGGACACAAAGACAAGCTTGCTAAGAATGGTGATGGTAAGGCTAAAAAATTAGGGGAAAAGAAGAGTCGGCCTTTAGCTTACTTCCATTGTGATAGTCCACATATGGTGAGGGACTGTTCGAAGAAGGCCGCACTTTCTGCCATGAAAGGTGATGATAAGGCAACCAATAATCTTGGTTCGATATTGGGTGGTGTCCAAAACAAGTCGAGCTATAGGCTGATGTTCGTAGACATCATTGTGGCAAAAAATTGAAAGCACTTGTTGACACAAGTGCGTTAGATTTGTTCATGTCCAAAGAGACTGCTCATGACCTTGGGCTCAAAATTGAGAAGGAATTGGGTTGGATCAAGGCATCAAATTGAAAAGCTTTAAGATAGAGGGTGTGGCGAAAGGAGTGGAACTCTAACTTGGCGGTTGGACCGATAAAGACACCATTAAGGTAATACCACTTGATGACTTTGACTTTGCAATTGGATTAAGTTTTTTTTACCAGATTAATGTAGATATTTTTCCTTCTAGCAATTACATAGTGATCTCGAAACCGAACCATCAATGTATAGTAAAAATGAAAAAAATAAGGTATGGGAGGAAAGACCCTAACTGTAATCTAATTTTCTAAAGGAGTACGTAGAGATGAAGTCTCATATTTAGCCATCTTGAAGGCCGATGAAGTTTTTAAGCCAATTGGTGAGATTCCAAAAGAGGTGAAACAGTTGTTGTAGTCTTTTTGAGATGTGATGTTTGTTGAGTTGCCCAAGAAAGTACCACCAAAGAGAGAGGTGGATCACAGGATTGAGCTGTTGCCCAACATGGAGCTTTCGACTAGATCTCCATAGCGCATGTCTTCGTCAAAATTAGAAGAATTACAAAAATAATTGAAGGAGCTTTTAGACGTGGGATTCATCAGGCCATCTAAATTTCCATTCAGTGTGCCAGTGTTGTTTCAAAAGAAGCATGGTGGGTCGTTGAGGATGTGTGCCGATTATCAGGCCTTAAACAAAATCACTGTGAAGAATAGGTACCTAATTCCCCTTATTATAGATTTGTTTGATCATCTTGGTAGTGCGAGATGGTTTACTAAGTTAGATTTGAGATCGAGGTACCATCAAATTCGAATAGCCGAAGGGGACAAGCCAAAGACAACTTGTGTCTATAGGAGAGCGTATTTATGGACTTTATTGTTGGTTTGCCTAAGTCTGATGGGTTTGCGAGTATTTTTGTTATGGTGGATAGGTTTTCCAATTATAGAACATTCATTCCAACAACCAAGAAGTGTCTTACTGATGAGGCAACTTGTTTGTTCATTAGACATGTGGTGAAATCTTGGGGAGTGCCACAGTCTATCACCATTGATCGAGATGGGCGATTTAGAGGTCGATTCTGGACGGAGTTGTTTAAGTTGATAGGCTCAGGCATAAACTTTTCCACTAGCATATATTTACAAGTCGATGGGCAAATTGAAAGAGTAAATGCGTTGTTGGAGACATATCTTCAGTACTATATGAGTGCCACACAAAATAATTGGCCAAAATTATTGGATGAGGCTCAATTTTCATACAAATTGCAACAAAGTGGGGTTACAAACCAAAGTCCATTTGAAATAGTGACGGGGTAGTAGCCACTCACACCCAATATTGTTGTGACCCGTTATATAGGACCAAATCCAAAAACTTATCGTTTTGCGAAGGATTGGCAAGAGTAGAATGACTTAGCCAAAGCTTATCTGCACAAGGCAAGTAAGTGAAACAATAAGTAGGCTGATCAGAATCGTAGGGCTGTGGAATTTTAGGTTGGTGATTCAGTCATTGTAAAGTTACATTTGATTTTGCGCTACAATGGCTTGCACAAGGGGCTTGTGCGGCGATATAAGGGCCCATTCCAAGTTGTAAAGAAGGTAGGCAATGTGGCCTACAAACTTGAGTTGCCACTAAAACTTAAGGTTCACCCGATATTCCATGTCAGTATGCTTAAGCCATTTAATGAGGATCCAAATCGAGGCAAGTCTGAAAGAGCACCAATGGGGGTGAAGGTCTCTTACAATTGTGAATTTGAAAGCATCGAGGCAGACTGTGTGATTAGACAAAGGTACTATAGGCCACGACATTAATACTTAGTTTTGTGGAAAGGACCTCCTGACAATGGAGTAAGTTGGGAACCTACTGAGGCCTTATTGCAGTTCCAATACAAGATAGACCAGTTCAATGTAGAGGACACGACGAGAGTGTCACTAGAACAAGTGAGGGAGAGTGTCATGGGTTGTGTATGAGAGCCCACAACCATGACATAATTATACGATCCTATTCATTTATGTGCTTTAAACTGTATCCTTGATTTTGGGAGGCTCAACTATAAATAGAGGTCTCTCCTCCTTATTGTAATTCATTCATTGAGTAATAGAATTCCTGAGAGCATTCATTCAAACATTATCTCTTGTGTTCTTGCTTTTTTGTGGCTTTATTCATCTTTTGAGTTCCTTCAGCTTTTGTGTTTCTTCCGTCTTACTTTCCGTTGGTGCCTTGGAGGAATTCTGTTTGAATCCTCAATTGTTGGGAGTTAGGTTGACTTAGGCGTTTCTGTAACGAAAAATTGCCTAAGGCCACATGGATTGTGAGGATAAAGTTCTAGCCCCATGACACCAATACCATCAGTTTGTGATATTTGATATGTGATTTATGGTGATGGAGAAAAAGTGATGTTTGTGATACCTCCGGTAGGACAATGATATTGTAAATTGGACTGGAAAGTCACGAGAAAACATGCTATTATGAATAAAAACGATATTAGGAATTAAGAAGGAGTATTTATATGAAAAAGACTGTGTGATATTCTTTTGATTCTAAATTTTGGGTACAAGGCTGGCATGAGGATGGGTTGTACATGTCGTGTTTAGTTGGCGAATAGTAATTGCACTTGTGTTGTGTAAATAGGCGTATTAAGCCTGCCTGTATCTTATGAACGCCATTGGGCGTATTATGATATTACCATGTAAACCCTTCTGAAAGGTTTGGTATTATATTAAGCATTAATTGTAAGATTTATATTACACTCATTTAAGTTTGGGAACTTACTAAGTTCATATGAACTTACTCTGTTATCTTTTCCCTCTCTAGTGTGCTGACTAAAGGAAGGACTTTTTGTTGAAGGGACTACACTAGAGAACTGTTGTTATTGTTAGCCATCTGTTTAGTTTTGCATTATGCATGACCGTTTGGGGTGGCGTGTAATTGTATTTTGGAACCAACGTATATAACGATCTACTATTTTGTCAAGATAATGTTTCATAAGAATCTTTATAATTTTTAATCTTTAGATTTAATCTAATATATTTTGTTCCATAAGATTTCATGTTTTCACCTATATGCCCAACAGATTGAATATTGTTTTAACTACCAATAATGTACATTGAAACTTTTGTAAAGTGAGTCTATCATACGTTTTATACTCATAACATATAAAGTTTTACAAAGTTTCCTTAGAATGATTTCTCCCAAAATTCTTTTGTAAAATTTATTGAATTTAGGTTGTGGCACATCATACTCGGATCCAATTATTGATCTGGATAAGGTGTGTTACAGTTGTTTTTAAAACAATCATATTAAAACAATTGTTTATTTTAGAAGAAAACTTAGTCCATTCTAAGGAAACTCATGAGCCATCAAAAACTTATGTAGATTAACCTTCCTATGTAATGATGACTACATAAAAAAACTTAGTTAATAACTAATTTTTTATTACTAATTTTTTTTTATAATTTAACAGCGAAAAATGATATTTATTTAATTTTAATAAAATCTATGTTTCATACATAATTAATTAAAACCCATGTTTCAACGTTTAAAAAAAAGATTAAATGTCATACATGTTATAATAAAAGAAAACCCAAATCCTAAGTCTCATGTCACAATTCAAAAATAAAGCATTATAGTTTCAAAATCATAAAATCATCAAATAATAAACATAAAGTATTTTAATAAATCAAAATTGAGTCGAGACCCTCTGGATGCCGTGTCTGCGTCCTAACCTGATGGGTTATCTGTAGAGATGGAAATAAAAGGGAAATGAGCTATAAAGCTCAGTGTGAGTTCCATCACAAGAAAACCAGTGCAGAAAAATAAACCAAACATACATTATAAAAATTTTCAGTACAATAACAATCATATAGTATAATGAAAATTAATAGTTTGTTCGAGAATGCTTATGCGTGATGATGCAAAGCAATTGCAATTTAATAAAAATGAAAAGGTCTTACCATACCGCTACACTCCATAGTAAGAGTTCCTCAAAACTCTTTTAATCTGGACACTCCAGTTTGTGGTTGAACCATCAGTGTTGTAGGTTAATACGTTGTTAGTAGCTTGAATACACAACGGGTTTGCAGATAAAAGCTGCCAGTAAATTTTTGGATAAATCACTAGTTTGCAGGTTAATACGCTTCCAGTAGGTTGTGAATACACAACGTGTTTGCAGATAAAAGCTGCCAGTAAATTTGTGGATAAATCACCAGTCTTTACAAATAAACTGTCAGTACTTCCTCCTTTCAATCGTCCCACCCATGCAATGCAGTATGACATGCTAATAACAGTATAGTACAAAAGCAGTAGACATGCTTAGCATGTAATCAGATTAACAATAGTGGTAGACATGTATGTCATGTATTCAGTTTATCAGTAACAGTAGTCATGCTGATCATGCAATTGGAAACACAATGGTACGAGTAACAGTATAATATATTAGTAATCCAATGACAGTAAACATGTACCAATCACATATCATGCATAAACAATAACAATTTAGTCAATCAAATCATGGGTTCCAACATTATTCATAATATCAGTGACTCAATTGAATGAGATCAAATACTAACAATAGTTCGGGGACTATTCAGGGACTAAACTGAACAATTCATAAAATTCTAGGTAAAATTGTAAAACAGGGGACACACGACCATGTGGTCAGGCCATGTGCTATGCAATGAGCCGTGTAGAGGGGTTACACGACCGTATGGCCAGGCTGTGCAACAGATTGTGGCCGTGTGGAAATTATAAAATTAAGCTACAAGAGAGACATGATCGTGTGAAATTTGAACTAGCCTAGGGTTTCAGAGGTACATGACTGTGCGAGGGGCTGTGTGGTCCACTTATGTGGTTCGCACACCCATGTGGCCCTATTCCTAAACACAGTTGGCCCTAATTTGATTATAAAAGAACACACACCTTTCACCAAAAGTCCGGTCGACGTTCCTCATGATCAATTCTGATCCGACGCATCTAAAACAAGTTCTTCAAACAACATATTTGCATGAATTAACATTGGGTATCAAGATTTAACAAGATTAACAGAGTTTTTTGCAAGATTCGTAAAGATTGTTTAATCGATCTTATGATTTGCGTGGATAGAAATTCTATAAAACTCTAAGTTTAACACCAGGATTGAGATGTTCTTACCGATTCTTTGACAATATTTTGAAACTTTGACAATTTCAAAAAATTAATCACGAATCAGTTAAATCAAACTTTTACAATCTCAAAAACATAAAATTTATAAGAAATGGACTAGAAAACACTCACCATACAAAGGTATAAGTCTAATTTCGGCCAAAAAGATTAATGGAAGAAGGTGATGACTTTCTTTCTTTCTTTTTAATTATTATGATATAACACATGTTTTATTTACTTTAAATTATAATTATAATTTAATTTAATAAATTTTTAAACATGCAAAGCCATTAATCGTCCACTATATTCTAAAGTGGCTAATTACCATTTTAACCTCTGGTTTAATCACTATTTTAGTCTTTTAGAAGTTAAAAATCTCCAGCGATTAACTTTTATCACTTTTAATATTTAGTCATTGTACCATAATTAACCACTGATTTGGTAAATTTACCTATCCAAAATTCAATTCATCTATATAATAACTCTGCAAATATTTAATAAAAAATACCTAAAACTCTATTTACGAAAACGATGTCCTGATACATCAATTTTCAACACCACTAACTTTAGAGTTAGAACACTTGTAACTTAACTACCTATCCAATTAACAAATTTTTCAGATCAAAATTCAATATAATATTCTAATTTACTCGTAAATATTAATTAATAATATTTACGGACTCGATCATCAGAGAACAGGATTCTGAAACCACCATTTTCAACACCACTGAAAAACGGGCTATTACAAATGCCACCTATTGTGTCTTTGTTTTTCTTTTCTTTGTGTTCCTCATGTCTCACATTGGTTTCCCATCTTTGAGTTATTTTAATTCGTTAATGTTATTGGCAATTGGTAAAATTAAAGACTTATCATCTGATTTAGCTTTCCGGGTTGTAATGGAAGAAGCTATTTTTTAGGGTTATATATATGTAATGATATCTTATGGTGGTATACTATATTCCTGGATTTGGAATATAGTTTTGTATTCTTCAATTTGAACAATACAAGTAGTAAAGAAGACAATCAATCCAGGCTTAGTTGAATGGAGTGAGGATGCTAATGTTGATGTCAGGTTTGTCGTCGGCCAAGCACTAATGGGTACCAACAACACAATGTGGTGTCCTATTTAAGTCACCTAGCTTTTACAACCACAATGGCTATGCAAATGAACCTTGGGGTCGCAAAGATGATAACAAATTTAAATAAGTGACATGTCACATTCAAAAAATTGGGTTAGTAGAATTGGGTATTAGGTTGTGGGATCGAGAGAAAAATTGGGTTTTATATCATAGAAATTAAGATAGGATAAAATAATTAACTAAATAATAATGGTAATACTAAAATAATTGGATTATTGGTATAGATTAGCAAAGACTAAAAGGAAATAGTGGTTAAAGGTGAAAATTAAGACTAATAGTTAAAAAGGTGGAGCTATTAGAATAAGGGAGAAATAGGAGAGGACTTAGAGGGTAAATAACCCAATTTTAAAGAAGTTGGTTGGCTATAAAAAGCCACCCATCGCCCTTTTTTTTCATTTTGCTTCCCTCCAAGCTTTTTCATTTTAAATTTTTGTTAGATCCAAATTGGAAATTTTCTTTCAACAATTTTTGCATATTATATTCTTGACATCTAAACACCCTCTACTTCTTAAATTTTGCAAGAAAATTACTCTTTCTTCTTCAATTTCTCACCTAAATTTAGCTCAGTTTTGCTCAATTGGTGCAAATTCGTGGAGGTTTTCGAACTAAAGTTATATATATTATTTTCTCATGTATTAAATTTTTATTAGGTGTTTTAATTCAAAATTTTCATAGATCTAAACAAGAAAATTAAAGATCCATAATTTTAAAGCTTCAAGTTGCATAAAAAGGAAGAAGCCAGTATTAAAGAGCTAAGTGTTTATATAGAAACAATTTTCAATAAGTGTTTATAGAATTAAGAGGTTTGTAAATTCGAATTAGTGAAATCTTTAAACAAATTCATGAATTAAATTAACATTTAATATAGGAATTAAATAGAGTAAAATTGTGGCTAAGTAATATGTCAAAAACAAGG
>CM025153.1:6433300-6443386 GCA_013467495.1 Gossypium gossypioides
AGATATGATTCCCTCAATCTTCTAAGATTAGTTACCAAATTAGCCTAAGTTTCCATATCTTCATTATCGGGCCAACCAGGCTTCAATCTGACAGGCTTTTCCAACAACTTCTTGAATCGAGTCAGTTCTTGCGGGCCAAATGATCCCCATCTAAACAATAGACATCTATTGGATGCATTTGGTGCGATGGTCACGAGCTTTGAACTACGGCCCGTGACACTAGGTTCAAGTTGCGTTAGTTGTTTTTGTTATTCGGGTTTTGTCATGTTATTGTAATTAAAAAAAATTAAGTTAGATTTATTTATTTTTAAATAAATTAATGATGGGTGACGATTTTTTAACGACTTAAAATTTTCATTATTAATTATATGTATATTTTGGATAAAATGCTTGAATTACGGGTAAAGTGAATAATTTGATATATGTTATAAAAAGATAGACTATTTGAAAGTTGTATTGGAGTTTAGCCATTTTGACTTCAATAGTTTATGCGGTATTAAAGCATAATAATGCCGTCTGATATACGATAGCTAAACATTTATTTCTACATCAACTGAACGAAAGGGAAAAGGAACCAAGAGAAGAAAAAAGAAAATAAATTTGATAGGCATTTCCAGAAGAACCCAAAAAAAGAATTAAGTGCATTGAAAAGGGTGATTATATTGTCACAGTTGATCCGTGACGCCCAAATGAAACTATCAGCGGTGTTTTCTTCCAGCTGTTACTCATCGGCAATCGCTAAGAACGCCTTGCAACCACCGTCTCTCATTACTCTTCCCGCCTCCGCCTTTTTGCCGCCGCTGTCCCGCAAGCTATCTTGCCGTCACGGCGTTTCCTACAACCGCCTTTCGTTTCGCGGGAATTCTTCATTTTCTTCCACTGCCGTATCCGCCTCTAAATCGGACAGTCAATCCCAGGTGATCCTCCTCTTGTTTTTGGTAAAAAAATCAATTATTTTAACAAAATGCTTCTGAATTTAATTTCTTTTGAAATTTGGTGCTTGTATGCATACGAACAGTTAAGATAGGTTTTCTTTTTTGTTAGTGACGAGGTTGAATTATAAATTTTGGAGCCAGTAAGCAATTTTACCAATACTTCTGGGGGCCAAATAGCAATTTTTCCAATATTTGAAGTTGTGGCCAAGGCCCCTGCCTTGCACCCCTGCTGCCGTCCTTGCTTGTACGAATAGTGTTAAGAGAATGCCAAGTTTTAATCTTTTAAAAAACTTCATCGATTTTGTATTTTAAGCAAATAATTTTAGATTTGTTTTTCATGCTTAATTTAAGACTCCAGATATCATCAGAAATTCATATAGGATATAAGCATCACCTTTTTTTTTTTCATAAAAATAATTAATTAATGCTTGGACTCATACCTGAATTGTTTGATAGTGCGTTATAGGATACTTAATATGCTATGGGATTTACGCTTCTAATAGTCTTTTGGAAAATTTTGTGTGATTTCGTTTCATAAAGTTCTATGAACTATCAACATAAAAATACAATTGAAGTACTAATTTAGCTCCCACAAAATTAAAATTTTTAATAGTTTGTCACCGCAAAATTGAAAAATATAATAAAATAATAGTTTTACCTTCCACAAAATGAAAAATCATCAAAATGTTAGCATTTCCCACATTTACATATATCAATTTTTGGAATTTTGAGCATAAAAATTTATAAGCTTTCATCATTGTATGACAAATGTGAAAATATATATGGTAAGGAAAAAAAAAAACCCAACCATTTAGATAATTTTACCATCACTGACATAAAGCACTATGTCTGTCCCTAATTGAGCTCCCCTATCAATTCCATATCCCACTCTTGCCTTTCGTTTGTAAATACTCAAAATTATATATATGGTCCCAAACTTCTTAATTTAATTATGAAATTAAATGTTTGCCTAAGGTTGTATTCTAAAAAAAATTATAATTAGTACAATCAAATATATGACAGAATGTAATCAATAGAAGGAAAATAAATTATGTTGCAAAGTTGTTTGAGTTGGTCACAAGAGCTGCCAAGGCAATTTGTTGCCTCTTCAATATGAATATCTTCAAATTCAACTTCGCTGTTGTCAAATTATTTGCATCTCAACCATCTTACTTGATATATCTGTTACAGGGAAGTGAATCATTTTTCAGGGATACCTTGAGAAGCATGGAAACGGTTTATTTAAATAGAAATCCTACTGCAAAATCCATTTTGGAACTTGTCAGTTCCGTTGATGATGAACAAATTTGCTATGATCATCTGGCTTTCAGGACCTTTGGGGTATGCTTTGTTTACTTTCAAACTGACTGGGAATCAATTGTACTTCATTATTTTGTATTGAATATTGAGCTCTGTAAACTTTCTGGTATTATAACTTAGGTAAATGATTATGGGATTAACTCCTTGGCAAGTCTTTTTCTGGATTATGGGTATACCCAAAAGGAGGAACTAAGATTTCCTGCTAAAAAGTTGAAGGCATTGTGGTTTTCTCCTCCCAATAGTTCTTCTCAAGATGGTGGCAGTGGTGTTAATGGGCCCTTGCCAAGAGTATTTATTTCAGAGCTTCTTGTGGATCAACTTAGCCCCAGAGCACAGGTATGTCTATTAGTGGTGCGTTATAAGTCAACACAATGTCAAATAGTTATGCCTTTACCTATCTCTGATATAGAAAGATACCCAAGTTTTTGGTCTAGAAATCTGGCTAAAGATGCTATTGTGAAGTGCCATCATAATTTGCACCTGATGTCCAATTCACTGTGTTCTCCAATGTTCTTACTTTCTTTACTTTGTCATTGCCGGTTCAGGAAATTATTAGAAAATACACCAAAAAATCTGGTAGTGGAAATAAATATGCAGCTCTTGCAAGTGCTCTGGGATCTTTAACATGGGAGAAGCCTTTGTATTCTGAATTTCAACAATTGGCAGGGTACTCTCTTGATTGCGTTTATTTCATTGAGCAAAGAATTTCGAGCACTTCACAACATAATATGAGTTGGCTTTACCTACCGCATCTTAGTGCTATAATACCACACTTCCTACAATACTTTGATTTATAAACAGGCCTCCATTTATGAATGGCTACTTACATTTCTTTAATGCTCAGGGAAAGTGAATATGCTGCCTGGACCCTTGTCAATGGGTATGCACTCAATCATGTCACTATTTCCACACATCGGCTGAAATCTAATTTGAGAAATATCAAAAGCCTTAATGAGTTCATCAAAAAGAATGGGTTCAAGTTGAATTCTGATGGCAGAGTTTTAAAAGGTTTGCTACTTTTACAAACGTGTATTACTGTTTTATTAGAAACTGCTTCTATGCTAGCATTGTGGAGGTACAAAATGCTGAAACTTTTTGATGGTTTCCATCACAAGGCATGTTGATCCTAGCAACTAGCTAGTAACTAGTGATGCAATTTCATTGTACACTCCCTTTCTCCTTGTCAGTTAGAAAAAGCGGTGGAGAGTTATATTATTCAAACATCAACATTCTTGATAGATGCATACAACCAGACTTCCTTCTCCCCGTCCAATGTGATAGAAAAGGACTAGGGATGGTGTGAAGTAAGTGGAGTAAGCTAAAGACTCATAAAAGCGGGTCTTACAAAGTATGAAATGTTAGTTTTTGGTTCTAATAGAACAAGGCCTTTGACATTATGGCACAGGGAAGGGAGCTTAATGAATGAGATTGTTTAAATTCTATATATCATTGGTGTGTGTTTTTTGTAATCATGCCTGAATTAAGGCTCTTTATAGCCTGAAAATACTTTGCACAAACATATACTAGAAATTAGTAAAGCTATTCGAGGAGCTTTCGAAGTTTTCATTTCTCGGATTTCACCAGCCATTAAGAGGCTAAGATTAGATGCTTCTCTGTATTTTTTTTAAGGCACTTTAGAACTTGCAGTAAAATAGGTATATGATTTAATGCATGCATTTTGTGTGTAGCTTCAAATTTATGGGTAAAATTTATTATTCTCTGATCCTCCTTGTAATGATCAAAGTATTAGAAATCTTGAATGAACATTTACTTGGCACAGCTGAGATTATTATTCTGCCATACTAGCAATTGTTAAACCTTTAGCTGAGGCTAAAATTTTCTTAAGAATATTTTGAATGGCAAAGCTATTTATCTAATTAGCTTATAAATGGTCTTTTATATTTCCCTTCATTCTTCAACCCCTTTTGCTGTTCTAATCACAGCTTTGTGGGTATACTCTTCTTTTGGCAAGTATCGGATATTGGTTTTTAAATGGATTTGAGAATTCAATGTGTCTACTTCCTCGATTTCAGTGAGTCCTGATGGCCTTCTGCTGCAAAGTTCAACTGTGGCGGATTCAATGCCTTTCAGTTTTTCTGACGGTGTTGATGAGTCTGTTCCCTGTTCGTACATTGAGTTTGCTGAACGCCTTGTGCTGCCTCAATACAAAAACCTGTCTGAGAGTGAGGTATTTACAATGCTTTCAGGTGTTTGTTAAGATATTATCTCCTCTAAAACACAAACTGCAAGTACAAAAACCTACAATGTAAAGATGTCCAGTTGTGGACTCACAGTTTTTACCTTGAATGGTTTTATGGTTTGTACTTGTTTGTTGAAGTCACAAATTCCCTGATTATTGACTAATGTGCCAAAATTAATACTAAAAACAGAGCACGGGTACTGATTACTTTTATAATGACACAGATCAAAGAGTCCCACAGGCGAGATGGATTTGAGGTTGGAAACGCTGATAAAATCTTTGAGAGCACATCGAAAGAGCAGCTTACAAGGAGAGCTTGATGGGGGTGCATAACTACATCTTTACCAAGACCATGGCAATTCAAGGAAAACTCTAGCCAGAGGTTGCTTAATAAGTTAGTCTTCTTTTCAAACATCTGAATGTAAATTAACTAACGTCATCATTGTTGGAAGTGGAAAAATAACTGTATTGAGTGCAATAAATGAAGAGTTAATTTGAGTTGGTAAATTTTAGTAATTAGCATCTGTTCAACTCTATTTTTGTTGTAGTCCTTAATGCTCTATTCTTATCTGCTAACTTTATGTCCACAACTATCCATCTTAATTGTGTACTAGGCAGTAGTAGCCAAAATCTCACCGTCAATAACTGTTTTCAAGGTTTAAAAGGGTTTAGAGTTGGCACAATTGAAGTAGGGATATTTTCTACAGAATTTTATATGGAATCACAAACCATATGTGATTAGGACTTGGTGTTGATAATTCCATTGTAGCTACATGCAACTCTACTCTTTCAGTCATTTAGATACTACCAAGGAACAAGCACTTGTATACATCAGGGGAACTAGGAAAGAAAAAACAAGCTAATCTTTTTAATATTTCCAAATAGATTAAAACAACAGATGATAAACATGGCATTTTGCTCCATAAGCTTTTTACTTGCCCTGTCCGTCCCGCTGGGAGGCTAACATCCTAAACATGATATAACAGCAAACATGTTACTGTATTGTTTTTTTCCCATTGTCTAGGAAGAAATGCTTTGATAGAATACATCTATACTGAGAGAAAACGGGGGGAAAAGAAATAATTGATGAAAAGAGGTTGGGAAAAAGATAATTTAACTAGTCAACATTATGGTTTACCATTGGGTTTTGGTGATTGATAAGGATATTGATGGTGATAGGGAGAAGCATGGGAACCATTTGGAATGGAAAGACTCCTGTGTCCATTCCTTGAAAGTGAGCTGGCTGGAGCTCGGGTGCCATTTCTAGCGAGTGGACTGGATCCAACTCTTTCGGCTTGCGTTGTCTGGAAATAATATGATGAGCTTGCCATGTCCTTGAGATTTGGTAGAGGCTTCAATACTTCCACCACTTCACTCATTAGGGGTCTAGCTTTTGGATCACGGCTTAGACAGTGAGCAGCAAGCTGTGCAGCTTTCTGAGCACCTTTAATAGAGAAGTGACCTTCAAGCCTAGGATCGATCAATCTATAGAATCTTCTTCTCTCACCAAGATGAGGTCGAGCCCATTCCACAAGATTGTGTTCTCCATTAGGTCGGTTTTTGTCCATGGATCTTCTACCAGTCAACATTTCAAGTAGAACCACACCAAAACTGTAGACGTCACTTCTCGAGGTAAGATGTCCTGATATAGAATTATGTTTGTTTGAATTAGACAAGGAAAAACTAAATAAAGTGCTCCTTTTTCATACAGACAGGCATTTCTTGACATCTCCAAGTTAGTTGAGTAGGCCAAAAAGATGTATTACAATAAATCTATAAAGAAGAAATTTTAGAGGTCATCAACGAAACTAACTGCAAAACCCACATAGACGGTGAAAAAGTTTCTAACATGCCAGGTAATCCAATGATTTCCCTGAAAAACATCTTAAATTATTAACTGATATCATAAACTCGAGCTGCCCTCACTCCTGTTAAATGGATACTGCTTCAATGGGACGGAGATGTCAGCAGGCCAAGATTCCATTTAAGGAGCATTCAACTGCATTCTACAAGCAGTTACACCGCAAAATAGTTCATTGTTCATCAGCCAAAGTGCGATAGTATAAAAAGTATCTGATTTTCTTTAACTGCCTATCTCAAGGAGGTAAGGCTTTCAATACACAGTTACACGTTAAACCACTAAATTTCTTACTATTACACTTAACAGTGGCTCCTAAAAGGTCAGGTAACATATAAAGAACCCAATAACGATTAGAGATTCAAGAATCATGCCAAAGGAGGAAGAAGAGCTGGCATGAGCCCAAGTGTGTAAAAATTAAAAAGAATACTGCATGCTGTTAAAAAATACAAATAAGAAACATCATAAAGCAGACAAATCAGTTAACAGCTACCTTATATATCTTTTAACTGTCAAGTATGAAGTTGAGAGAGCATATAAAATAGGGAAGGGAAGGGAAAAGTGGCCAACTTAATCCAGCATCTCCTTTCTATTAAAGCTTACCAGTCATTACATATTCAGGGGCTGCATAGCCATATGTTCCCATCACACGGGTTGATACATGGGTTTTGTCTCCCTCGGGACCATCTTTAGCAAGCCCAAAATCAGAAAGCTTTGCATTATAGTCCTGCAACGGCATATTATTAGGTGTAAACCATTCCATAGAAATAATTCTTGCTTTTTTTCTCTTTTTTTTGGGGTTAAATAGAAAACTTCACTGAGGTGAAGTTTTTGGCACATACTGCATCTAGTAGGATATTGGAGGTTTTGAAATCCCGATATATCACAGGCCTTTCTGCCTCTTCATGGAGAAATGCAAGACCTTTTGCAGCACCTAGTGCAATTTTCATCCTTATGGACCACGGAAGAGGCAACGATCCTGCATAATTTGCAACAAACAGAGTTACAGTGTTATTTGAAAACATAAAACCCTTGATCAGAGCATATAGCTATAAGAAATATGCAGTATATCAACACCAAGAAGTAATTCAAGTCCAGTCTAAGAGGTCAATGTTTTCTAAAGTAGATTGCAGATCCATTATTTTTGGAACTCCAATCTACAATAGACCAGAGATGATATTTGTTGTATCTTCTGGCTCAATACCTCTAGAAGATATATATAGCAACGACTGAAACCCAACTTATCATAGTTAGCTGGTGAACACTTATGATGCCTTAAATTGAATATTCTACAGTGAAAAATCATTCATAGACAATATAGCAGCTACATACTTCTGAAGAGGTGGTTCTCCAAGCTTCCACGAGGCATAAACTCATACGCCAACAGTCTCTGATCATCTTCAATGCAATAACCAATAAGCTTAACCAGGTTAGGATGTATGAGATCACCGAGATAATTCACTTCGGCCTGCCAAATTGATGATCCAAGGAACAACAAAGATTAAGTGTTTAGGAGAAACAGAAAGAAAAAGTCAGGCACTGATACGATATAACAAGGAGAAACGCTGAGGAAACGTGCAAACCAGCCATTCTTTATGTCCCTGGAGGCCATCATGGTTGAGTGTTTTAACAGCAACAGTAAGCCCAGTTCCTGGTTTTACTGGAGCAGTTCCATTTTCTTCAATCCATCCCTTGAAAACACAACCAAAACCACCTTCACCAAGAAGACTCTCAGGTCTGAAGTTTCTTGTTGCCAACTTTAGATCATTAAATGTGAACTTCCGTAACCGAGATGCAACTTTAAGCTCATCTTCAAGTTTGGATGTAGATGAACTACTTTCAGCATTGCTAGTGGTTGTGGATGAGACAACCGGAGCTGCCGGTTGATCTTTACTTGTATCATAGGCAGATTTGCTATCTGTTCATCAATGCACAAATTTAACACATTAGAAGATAAAAACTATATAAAACTCCAAGAGGAAAAACATAATGTAGGGGAAATCTGGGGTTTGCACTGTGGGAACTCGAGTTGCCACAGACGGTCAAAATGCTGATAATATAATCCCTTTTTGAGTATAAATGATTGTAAAGCATCTTTGAGTTTCTCCATGCATTGGACATTATATCTTTTCTCATCAACAGCATCATTGCTGCCATTACTTCATCTATAACCTCTTCAAAAAATCATTTAAAATTAAGCAGTAACCACAATAGGTTTTTCTTCACATACACACTTTTCATTTGCTGCTATATCATGCATGAGAGTTCAGCAAACCACCTAATTAGTCGGTGGACAAACATATATTTCAAATTCTCCACTCAGCAACTGATTTGTTGCACTAAGAATGAAAGTTTTCAGTTTCCAAACCGAGTCATTCTACATATCAATACGGAAACCATGAATGTAAAACAAGTTAAAAATGTTATGACGAGAGAAAAATAAGAGTTCAAGAGAAAATGGAACTAACAACTAGTAGAGCGAGTAAATGCTTACACAAGGTATGGTCAAATTCTTTGGTCTCCACACTATATCGCTATGTCCAAATTTCAAGATCACTCATGAGAACAAGGGCTTAAGAACAATATAGGGGAGTGATTTCCACATTTCATAATAGTTAAGTAGCTCAAGGTTGGAGTTAAACTCATTTGATTAAATATGTTTCCAACATGTATTATGATTTTCTAAAGATCGTTAACTAGTTAAAATCTACTAATTAATCCCAATCATAACTAGAGAAAAATTCCATTGCGAGAAATTGGTAGTCCATAAGCTGGATGCAGCATCTTACAGGCTGCACCAAGCTAAAATAGCTTCTTAAACTAGCATCACAGCATTCGCATCAATAAATGATCATACAATGAACATATCATTTCATCCAGCAAAAGAAGCCAAAAAATAAAATAAAATAGGGAGAACACCATTCAAAGTAACAAAAGGTAAACAAAAAAGGGGGGCAAGTTCTACAACCTAGGAGCAGAGTACAAGAAAAAAAAAGGAATAACATCTAGCAAGAACAAAATGAAAAAAAATATACCATAATTGGTGCTGGTCCCACTAACAGAACTATCAACTTTGGATCTTGAAGAAATGCAGCTTCCAATGAATCTCAACTTAACCCAACACCCTGTTTCTTCCACAGCAGCTTCATCATCAAGATCTTCTTTTTTACTGTTTTTCTTCTTCTTCCTTTCCTTTGATTTGCACGTATCCCAAGACTTCACCTTTCCTTCCTGAAAACCTAATCCCATCTTCTCTCTTCTTCTAACCCTAAAAATTTCTCATACCATCATTACGGAAAAAGCAAAACAAAAACCCACCAAAACTGAAGGAACCCAAATTTTAAAAAATGTTAAATACCCAAAACCCTCACTTCAAAAAAGTAAAAGGCTGGAAAAGCTAAAACAAGAGAAACCCAATTGTGGAAAGACGCAGATTAAAATTAAGCAGGGAAAATAGAGCCAAAGAAAAAAGAGTAGGAATGTTTTATGGAATCTGGAAATGGTAAAGAGAAACAAGTTTGTTACTTTGTTTTTCCATTTTGGGTTCTTTATTTTAGGAGATGGAATTAATAAATCTCACTTGAAAGCAAGAAAATGTACTCTCTCTCTCTCAAAATGCTGAATAGATGTAAAGGCTTTTAAGTTTTGGGTAAATTATATATAGAGACACTCAATTATCAAAATTTTTCATTTTACGCACTCAAAATAAAAATTTATAATTTAAATGCTCACATTATATACATCAGTTATTTTGATTATTTCTGCTAAAATCA
>CM025153.1:6505832-6516397 GCA_013467495.1 Gossypium gossypioides
ATGATGTTTAAATTGGTTATAAATATGAAATGGAACTAATATGACATATTTGATATAAGTATGAAATGAAAATAACCCGATCCACTTTTGAAACGTAATTTCGGCCTTGAGAGTCCAATAAAGGGACTTAACGATTAAAGTATGCTATGTCTGTTATTTATTTATAAGTTATCCGATATGTCTGGTAATGCCCCGTAACCCTGTTCTGACGACAGTTTAAGGTTAGGTGGTGTTACAAACCAAGCCAGGATTGTGCCAGGATAGTTGATGGGCGTCGAAACCACCAAATATAAATCTCCTATGCTCTAATTGAATTAAATAGTAGTATAAAGAAGTAGGGTTGATCCCATAGGGACTCAGCCTCCTAATTGTCATGTTATGTGACTAGATTCCTGAGTCTAGGCAACTATCGTGCCCACGACTTGTATGTGCTAAGCTGAAAAAAATAAATAAAAAGGGATTTTAGTTGATAAAGGAAAAAAAATGAAAATAAAAATAAATAGAACATAATAATAACAGAATGATAATTGCAAAATAAAATTAAGTAATTTGAATTAAATTGGTAAATCAAATATGTGAATGCTTAGCCTTAGCCTCGGTACACTTCAAACTTGAATCGATTCTTGAAAGTGGATTTTTCTTTCCAAAAGATAAGTTGGTTATAGTGATCAAGGATGCCTCAACTGCCAAGACTTCCTTGTGTAAATGGTTTCGGTACGACCTGCAAACTAACCCTTATTGGTTATCTAACCACGTAACACATGTCCGCAATTTAAGATCTTGGTAGCCTTGCGATCTAAAAGTGCCCAACTCAAATTAGTTGCCTCAATCACGTGGTTTGTTTAAATTCGATCACTATCTCCCTTGACGGAATCCAACTAGCTTTTTCCAATTGGACATGCCAATTTGTTCACAGGAACTCGAATATGACAGACGACTGACTCATTTTCCCAACTATACACCAAAATAACTTCCTCGTGCACTTTGAGCTAAAATTGGATTAACATTGAGGGATGAATGTGACTATCCCATATTCCAAAGAGATAATGAATATCGTGTTGTAAGATTTTAGTGCAAATTCATTTTTCACAATTCTCGATCGGAACAATGACTAAGCTAAAGCTAAATAGGGATTAGTTGAGCATGAGATTAATCATGCTTTGTAGGATTATGAGAATAGATTTTAATGTAATGTTGATAGGTGAAAAAGGGAGGGGACATAAAGAGAAATTGTACATAAATAAGAAAAATAAAGGAATTGGAAGAGTACTTGACAAGCTATAGACATAAGAAATGAAAGAATTATTTTGAATTCAAGGCTTAAGACTATTTGTTTCCATGCCACAATTACACGACCTTTATACACCTTTCAAAAGCTAATTTTAGAATGATTTCCTCTTAAAATTATGTTTAACAATAAAAAAATAGATATTTTTCTAATTATAGGATTTGACAAAATCAAAATCTGATTTTTTTATTAGCCACCAATTCTGTAACTTTTCAATTTTGCCCATTTTCTTGCTTTTTGTTCCAATTGAGCCTAATTTGCTTGTTCTTTTTTTGAACTTTGTCATTCCAGTTGCATCTTGATAAAATTTAAACATGAAATCACAAGCTTAGTACCATTCTATTCAAGATTTGACCAAAAATAAGTACATTAAACACATAAAATTAGCTTGCTATCAAATCCCCCTACTTAGCAATGCTTGTCCTCAAGCATGTTGTGTATTCCCATACTAAAAATCATTCAAAAACTTTTTCCGAAATCAAATCTCCTTCCACAAACAAGCACAATGCAAACAATTTAAGTGAAAACAGTTGCTAGGTTCAACAAACAAGCATTTTATAAAACTCTAATGCTAGGAAAAAATCAACTATTTCACTAAATTAAAGCTTAATCAAACTTACAAGGCGCTCGTTCTCAATCAAAATTTTCAACAAGTTTGGGATGTAGTCGAATCTTTTTATGCGAAATGAGATGACAACCAAAGCACTTCACCACGGTTACTCAATTTGACACGTCTCCAAACAGATTATTTTTTCTTACTTATGGCAGTACAATTAGCGGAGTGTTTGCAAGTTTAGGCTCATCACTTGAATCTTTTGATGCGAAATGAGATGACAACCGAAGCACGTCATCCCAATTACTCAATTTGGTCATATTTTTAAAATCTTCACTCATAACGAAGCCATTAGTGGAGTATGTATATATATTTTAATATTTCAACTTTTTTTTGACAAAGGATAAAAGTACTTAAATGAGACTTGAGTACTTTTGCTAAGCAAGTTTAAAGAGCTAACAATTTCTATGAAATGTTGACTTAGCCTAAATTATCCCACTTTTCATTGGTGTCGAAACAGTGGTTTTGGGACCACAATTCCGGCTAATGAGTCCATAATTTATAGGTATTTAATATTTTTAAGGTTGTGTGATTGTCATATTAAGATTTGGTCAGCTGATTTTATTGTTTACTTAGTTAATTTAAGAAAAAAGACTAATTTGTAAAGGTTGTAAAATCTAGTCATAATTGAATTGTAATGATTTGATGGCTTAATTATCAAATGAGAGAGGAATTATGTAGTAATTAGACGATAGTGAATATAGATGGACAGTTAAGGGCTTTGAAACTGTTAAAATGTATGTTTGTTAAAAAAGGTAAAATTGTAATTAAATAAAATTAAACTAAAGAATAATAAAAATAAAATTTTCATAATCTTCTCTAAGGGTTCTTCCACCAAAAATCAAGAGGGAAATCTCCATTTTTGGAGCTTAAGGTTTGGCTATGACCAATTTCTTGCATGTAAGCCCGTTTTAAACCCGTTTCTTGTAGTTTTTATATTTTTGAGATAATTGCAACTAGGACCAACTAACCTATAGCTTCATTTTTGAAACTGTTAAGGATTTTGAATTTTTCCATTGATGGTTCTTAGTTATTCTTGATGTTAAATAGTGAATTTGTAGTCTTGGTTGTTTATTAAGATTATTTTGTAAAGTGATTTTTGTTAGTTTTTAGTTAAAGGATTAAATTGATAAACTATTAAAATTTAAATAGAAATTTTGTGAATTGTGAATAATTATGAGCTGTACTAGTTTAGAAAGAAATTCGGCTAGCATGAAAAATGGCAATTTTTTTGTTAAATTTGGAATTTCGGGTTTAAGGACTAAATTGTGAGAAATGTCAAAGTTTAAGGAAAATATGTAAATAATAAAAAATTAGGGTTACATGCATAGAAGTAGTTTGATAATGCATGTGAATTTATTAAGTTGAATTTAATTACTATATAGATCAAGAACTGAGTCAAAAAGATAATAATCGAGGAAAATGAAAAATTGCAGAGTAGTCCATGCGAAGAAACTTGTAGCAAATAGTAGGTAAAATGTTAATTATGTTGAACATTTTATATTGAAATGTTAATTATGTATTGATTGCTAATAAGAATAAGTTGAGTAGTATTTGTTGAAAAATGGTTGTAATTATGAATTATGAAATCTTGGAATGAATATACTGGTTTTCCAGAATATGTACGAACATTGTGAAAGTGCCTCTGATGTGTTATTGTGATGAATTTAGATAAATGCCCGTTTGAACGTAGTAAACGATTAGGATACAATTGGCATGCCAATAGGGTTAGTATGCTCGCTTGTACAAGATTACACTTCTGTGCCTCTGTTTGCACTTTAGTGCCTCTGTTTATACTTCGATGTCTCTATTTGCACTATGGTGCCTCTGATTGCACAATCGTGCCTTTTTTTAGACTTTGGTGCCTCTGTTACGCATTTATGATGCCTTTGGTGTGGTGTAGTTACTCGAGTATCTGAGTCAAGTTACTATAGTTCAACGGGCTAAGTGTTAATTGATTTACAACTTCATCACTTACTTAATACTATTGCATATTTAAGATGGAACACCTTCAGATGTACTTAGGTCTAGAGTGTGAATACTGCAATAAAATATAGAAATATGATATGGTATTAGAAAGTTTACGGGTTAAGTTGTAATATAGTTTTTCAATGAAGTAGGTGAGTACTCTGAGGATCGTACCCAAGGGAGGCGAGAGCTAGATCAATTCTAACCTAAAACGAAAATATCTAATTAGTGCTTTAAATCAGTTATAGTACGAGAACATAATAAAAGGGTTTTTAAGGTTTTTTATAATGATAAAATAAAATAACATAAAAGAAATAAAATTCAAGAGATTGAAGTGTAGAATGAATCAAATCTTGATTATAGGTGATTAGCTCACTTTGGTAATCTCCATCAACTATCGTTTCGGGTTCCTTGTCAATCAACTAGTCTCTACCCTAGTAGGATCTTCTGATCTTACACTAACATAACGAGTCAACAAGGACTACTTATCTTTCGACCTCACAGTCCAAATTGGCTGGGGTTGAAAGTGTTCATGGATGGGCCATACCAATTTTAGGTTAATTCTCACCCAGATGACTTCCTAGGGTTGTCAAGCCTAGGGTTTGTTTCACGTTCTTTCTTTCTCGAATAGCTGATCCCTTGAGTAACCCTACAAAATAGTCAATAGATCATACCTCCACTTGCTAATCCCCCATAGGAGGATTAGTTCCACATGGCTTTCATAAACATTATGGAATAGATGAAAAGGGAGAACATGGTAAATAAATTGAAGTGTAGAGTTTAAGAAAAGCTTGATTTATATTTAGAATAAATGCAAATCCACAGAAGTTGATCGTCTTCACAAATCAGGTCTCTTGAAAGAAAATAAAGATCAGGATAGAACTAAAACCTAAGAAAGAAAGAAAAACTAAACTAAAAATTAAAAGAGAGAATTTATGCTAAGTGAATGGTGTTTATAACATGTGCCAAAGGAGTCTATTTATAGATTCTAGGTGATCGTCGTCCTTAACCCTAAGTTGCCTAATGTTCTCGAATGTTAAGTTTGATTGTGAAGACTAAAGCACCCCCATTTCGTATTTAATTTCTGTTCAAGAGTCGATGTCGTGACACAACAGGACCTATGTCGTAACATGGTAGTCAACATACTCCTCTTGAGCTACCTTCAGGGGTGTGTAGCGACATTGAAGGAAGTCTTGAGATTTCTCCATTCTGCTCCCGATGTTGCAACATTGGTCATCTCGTGTTGCAACGTAGCGACCAATATATGTTTAGTATGGATTATAAAAGTTTCCTGCACACTCACAAAGTGCGTTAACTCACCCTTAGGCCTTATTCGACCCTTAAGGTTAATAAAAGACTTAATTTGCACATTTTATTAACTTATTAAAAACTTCAGAAAACCTAATTCAAACCTACTAAAAATGCTTGTTTTCAAGCTCCTAAAGTGCTATAATTAGTTTAATCTACTACACCAAATTACGACAGATCAAACTCCTCCACGCTTAAGTCATTGCTTGTCCTCAAGCAACATAAACAAAAATAAGAAATAAAAATGACGACCCTTGAGGAAATATGATACAAATATTGACTTCGGAGCACGTGACTTAGGCATTTTACATTCACTCACAACTTTAACATGATTAATACTTGATTTACCACTTTTGACCACAAACATCTAAGTTCAATATGTTACAAAGTATACAAGCATTAAGGGTTTCACTTGTAGGGGTCCATTCACAAATCATACAAGTACTTTGATTATCGGAGTAGAATACAAATAGTTGTTTATGCATATGTTTAGTATGATGTCCATTCATGTATAAGGATATTTAGGTCACATAGGACTTTTTGGCTTGTAACGTTTTGAGGCTTAGGATAGGTATGGAATTCAAACATAGTAAGCATCAAGAGAGTTACAAACACTAAAATAGTTTGACACATCAAATTGATCCCTATTCTTTCCCCTTTAGTGACCCATACCCACTCACCGCCATATTTCTCCTTCTCTCACCTTCCTTGTCTCTCCATATATAGGAAATCATAGCATGACATAGTAAGTACGACTAGCCTACGAGTTTCTATGCAGTAATGAACTATTTTTTCTATCTTTTATGACTTTGTGACTTTTCTCTTTTTCAATACATCTCACTCAAGAATACTTTTTCGTCATTTCAAGAATTTTTCAACTCGTACTAATTTTCTTTTTGGATTTTTCTTTTTGTTTCGCACATTAGGCTAGCTTATTGTTCCTATATCACACTAATCTTTCCTATTTCACTCTATTTTTACAAACTCCGTTGTGATGTATCTACTTAACCCTCAATACGTATGGCTGTAATGCTCAGTTTGTCCAAGTGTACACAGTTGTTATTAAATAATAAGTAACTAGAATAGTTATAGTCTCCACAGGGATTGTGTATGTTGATCAATATATTGCAAATTTAAAGTTAACAATTTGATGATAAAAACACAATATCTTGAGTGATGGGTGATTAACTAAATTAGATTATCTAGATGCAAGATTGATCCCTAATGCAATTTAAACTAAATGTGAAGTATGAAATGAAATGTATGAATGAATTTAGGAAAAACACAAACTTCAATAATCAATAACATGAATAGGCTAGGATAATTACATCGTTCAACTTAGCTTATTTTTATCATGCTTAACAATGTTCGAAAATTATTCCATGGCAACTCGATCTTTCATGAGTTTGGAAACCAAATTAAGTCCTTTCGGAATCTTTTACTTAGAAAAATATGCATTTTATTGATCATAAATAACTAAGGGATTTGTAGGATTCATGTGAAGTAACAGGAACGAGTTAGGTTTGAAACAGTTTAATCACATAAACCTAAAACCTATGCAAGATAATAGATTTTGTTAAAGTTATTATGAACCTTTAATTTAGTCGGGTTAGGATCTAAATTAAGCATGCGCATTTCAATTATTGTGTCCACTAGTTATCGTCAGGTTAAGATTGCTCAGCTAATTCTAATGCATTCAATCACATATGAATGAAATACATACTTAAGTTTAATCGAAAACATGATCGACTGAAGTGCAAACACTATAGATATTTAAACAAACTTCATTAAATAAAGGCAATCATCCTAGCTTGTAACACCCCTAACCCATATCTGTCGCTAGAATAGGGTTACAAAGCATTATCGTAAAAACATAACTTAAACCATTCATTCTCAACTTTTCATAATCATTGAAAAATCCAATCAAACATATGCATAACGTCCCTAATTTGAGCCTTCGAGGCCTTAGAAACACTTTAGAAACGATTCGAGACTAAATTAGAAACATTTAAAACTTCATGGAAAAAGATGGAAAAATTTACACTACAGGGGTCACACGGCTGTGTGGCCAGGCCGTGTGACTTACACGGCTAAGACACACGCACATGTCTTAGGTTGTGTGGAAATTCGAAGTAGGGACACACGACCATGTCCCAGCCCGTGTTTGTACCCGTGTAACTCTCTGACTTGGGTCACACGGCCAAGCCACATGCCCGTGTGCTAGGTCGTGTAACTCTCGAAATGCAACCTTCAAACACCTACAGAGGACACACGACCATGTCGCTTGGCCGTGTGTTGCACACGACTGAGACACAGACCCATGTCCTAGGCTGTGTGGAAAAGAAATAGACTAAATTCAAGCCATTTCTTTCACCCAATTCAAGCACATCCTTACAGGCCATTTGCACATATGACCAAGGTATTAAAACATGTTCAAACATGCATAAAATGATCAATTTCAAATGACCAAATTCCATTCAACTAATATGCCATAAAGGCACCTCAAACACATACATTAATCATGCCTAAACATGTTCATATTTGACCATTTAGCAACTAACTTGTCTTCATACCAAAACATACCACAATTGACACATACCAACCTTACCATATTAGATTCATACCATAGCAAAATAACTTTACTATTTGAACCACTTCTCTCATGTATCAAAACCATATAAATGACACAAAACTAGCCATTACCAAATGGTTCCTACATCCAATATATATACATACCAAATTTAGGTCCAAATTGTCATAATTCAACCAAACATACTTGATTAAATTTCATATCAAACCATGCCCTAAATGATCACTTTGCAAACATGCCAACACATACCACTTTGGCCATAAAACCATGCATCAATTTGATCATATAAACACCAATCATTAAGCATCAAAGTGCGAAAAGCACACCGACTATCAAGGCATCAAAATTACATGGTAATATCATTAACTAACATTAGACATAGTCCACCTATATATGCCATTATAACCATGACCAAAGCATCAAATTATATCGATAAAATCGATGAATAGTTTGATGGATCTCCGACTAGCTTCCAACCCAATTGAGCTTCTAATAATCTGTAAAGTAAAGGAAAATAACTACGTAAGCAATGAATGCTTAGTAAACTTGTTTAAACTTTAAGCATAATACTCCATTTTAATAATAAACTGTATAGAATAAAAATAAATTTATGCCAATGTCATAAGATTTATAAATCGATATGATCATCAACTCACAAATGAGTAAGTTCATTAATGTCACATATATTTATCATTAATAACATGATAGGATTTTATGAGACTTAATAGATAATCATCAACCTTTCTATAAGATTATACAGTTTTCTATCTACTTCTTTTTCGTTCCGTTCCCAATGCTTATCATAAGCCTACACAACATTATCAATGCCCCACTTAGTGTATTTATCCATGTTATAGGTATATTCGTCTGTAGCATACGTAAATTTCTCACATATAATACATCATTCAAACTCAGTACTCCCCTTTCTTAAAATTTCATTTCAACTATGAATTTACCATTTCATTACCTTTCTTCTCCCATTTCATATGCATAACACGCAAGTTATAAGCATAAAATCAACCATGACTACAAGCTAGTGCATTTAAACATAGCTATTTTGGAATCAACTACATAATCAACTATTGCATAAGAAATTACATACTTTGTTTTATTCCACCTTTTCATGGACATAAGCACATTACCAATTGAGTACTTATCGTTTTAATGTATTTCATTAAAATTAAACATGATATAATTCAATCATAAACTTGGCACAAGCCTAAGAACCAACAACAACACATGTTAGCATAATTGAATATAATTCATGTGAACTTAACATAGATAACCATTATACTTGAGCATGATCCAATTGAATTTATCATCCTTCATAACATATCATGTTTTCCATGTATCACCATTTTAATAAGTTTCATACAAACATGTCTTGGTTCATACTGAACACTTACCATTTCATTTGCATAACACAAAATACATAAACATAACATTTACCATAGTCACAAGATAGTGATTAAACACATAACTTAGTAATATTATCACATGGTAAGATATGGTACATAAAATATAGCATCACTTAAATCGTACCTTTCATAATCATGAATATTCATACTTTGATCATTGGAACATCATACCTTTCCATATTTGTCATAGTGGAGTCAATTGGAACCCTTACTGGAGCTCACCCAAGTGTGCTAAACGATAGTCGAAACCATCCCTTTTTTTTAATCGATGGTCAAAACCATCCCTTTTCATATTCGATGGTTGAAGCCATCCCTTTTCATATTCGATGGTCGTCACCATCCCTTTTTATATTCGATGGTCGAAACCATCTATTTTCTTTAATCAATGGTCAAAGCCATCCCTTTTCATATTCGATGGTCGTCACCATCCCTTTTCATATTCGATGGGCGTCGATACTTCGTTGGAATTTCTGTCAAGACATGATATGATAATATAACACGATAGCATTTAAAACAACAAATTAAAGCACTATTTAAATGTACGAACTTACCTGGCTAAGTTGCTGAAATGACAAAGTATAAGGGTATTTTGGTAATTTTCCATTCTCCTTGATTTTCCACTCGATCTTGATCTAAATTAACATTTGTATTCAATCTATTAATTTAGACAGTAAAACAATGTATTTTATGCAATTTAGTCATTTTACATTTTTACAAAATTGCCCCTAACATTTTACTTTTGTTCAATTTAGTCCCTAAGCCTAAAACATGCAAATTAATCATTTTTAATTCCAATTCACATCAGCAGAATATCCATGGCACACAAAAAAACCCACATTTGTAATAATTTCACATCAAATCCTTGTACTTTTACTATTTCAATAATTTAGTACATAATCGAAAAATTCATCAAAATTACTTAACAAAATACTTTTAAATAACAACTAATATTTCAAATTCATCATTTAACAACTAAAATCACATAGATTCAGCAATGACAACCTTCAAAATCTTTAACAATTTCAAAATCGAAGGTATGGGCTAGCTAGACCTAATTGCAACGATCTCAAAAACCTCAAAATTATTAAAAACATGTAAGAATTACTTACCATGCAAGAGGAAACCACCATGGTTGAAAGCTTCATCCTTATACCATGGTGTTTTTGGTTTTTGAAGAAGAAACCAAAAAGATGATGATAATTTAGCCTTTTGTTTTTATTTTATTTTAAATTTAATTTATCAAATTACCATTTTATCCTTTGTTATTAATTAAATAAATCACCACATCTATGTCCATATATGTCAAATAATTCCTTAAATGGTTTAATTACCATTTAAGTCCCTTTTCCTTTATTCAATAAACCATTTAATCACTCAAAT
>CM025153.1:6545199-6557547 GCA_013467495.1 Gossypium gossypioides
GTGTAGTATAAATAGCAACATGATGGTGGTGTTCCATGCAGATCAAGCTCGAGTTCCACAATTTGGAATCGTAGCTTGTCTCTCCTATCCTATCAAGGTCCTGTTTGCATCCAACTAGTTGTTTCCAGGACCTAGGCTTTGATAGTTAAAATAAAAACCACCATGGGAATTGCTGGTTATAGTTATAGTTGGTTTTTGTTGTCATTTTTTGTCCTAATCCCAACACTAAGAGCTCACATCGCTGAATATGATGAGTATTGGAAAGCACGAGAATTGGAAGCCATTGAGAACCTGAACAAGGCTTATCACCCCAATCCAGAGGAGGTGGTCCGGCATTACAATGACCACTTTGTCAGGACCATGCTTGAGTATAATAGCACCAGAAGGGCGTTGAAAGGAACGAAAAAGGGTCCCTGTGAGATTACCAACCCCATTGATAGTTGTTGGCGATGTGATCCTAACTGGGTAAAGAACAGGAAGAGGTTGGCCGACTGTGCCCCTGGATTTGCTCGTGGTACTACCGGTGGAAAAGACGGCAAGTTTTACGTGGTCACTGACCCTAGTGATGATATTACTAACCCCAAGCCAGGAACTCTGCGTCATGCAGTCACTCAACTCAGGCCACTTTGGATCACTTTCAAAAAATCCATGATCATCAAGCTGGAACAGGAGCTCATTTTTACAAGCGACAAGACCATTGATGCAAGGGGAGCTAATGTGCATATTTGCTATGGTGCTGGCATTACTGTCCAGTTTGCTAGGAATGTCATTATCCATGGCCTCCATATCCATCACATTAAACCCACTACTGGTGGCATCGTTAAGGATGCTGAAAACCACCTTGGGTTAAGGACCGCCAGCGATGGAGATGCGATCTCTCTTTTTGGAGCAACCAATATTTGGCTTGACCATCTTTCCCTTTATGATTCCTCTGATGGTCTTATCGATGTTATTCAGGGTTCCACTGCCGTTACCATTTCAAACTGCCATTTCACTGACCACAACGAGGTAATCTTACGTTCTTTTCTATTTTAAACTAAGCTCGAAAAGGTTTTTCTTAGTGACAAAACAATATAATTGAAATGAAAAAATTGTAGGTGCTATTGTTTGGAGCAAGCGACACCTACGTTACCGACGAGAAGATGCAGATCACTGTTGCTTTGAACCGCTTCGGTAAAGGATTGGTGGACAGGATGCCTAGGTGTCGATTAGGTTTTTTTCATGTCGTCAACAACGACTACACTCATTGGTTCATGTATGCCATTGGCGGCAGTAGCCACCCTACAATTATCAGCCAGGGCAACAGGTATATCGCGTCAAGCATCTACGTAACTAAGCAAGTGACCAGTAGGGGCTACTTATCACCGGAACAGTGGAAGAATTGGAACTGGGTATCACAGGGTGACCACTTCGTGAACGGTGCCTATTTTACTCCATCCGGTGATCCGAATGCTAGCAAGCTATTCGGTGCTGACAAAATGATGCCTTTCCAACCCGGTCGATTGGTCCCCACACTCACAAGGTATGCCGGAACACTCCACTGCAGAATTGGTCGCCCTTGTTAAAAACATTATTTTGATATGCATACGTCCTTTGTTTTTGTTATGTACAACATTTGATACCCGTGCATTGTACATTTGGGATTTATTGGGAATGATTATCAGGAAATGTTATTATTTGATTCCACCCTATCTTCTTTTTTCTTCTTTTAACAGATAATTAGAAATCTTATCACACGTGTACATGTGAAAACCATAATTTTAACTTGAGACATAAACAAAGACAAGGATAATCTTTCTACTCTAAAAAGAACTCTTGAATGAAAAGAAGCTAATCTAAAAGAGAACTATAAAAAAATAAAAATAGAAGATCTGTTTTGACATGAAACGGATATATTCATATATCTCTGACTTATCTTTATGAAATGATAAAATATGGCAAAACCTAAACCAAAAGCTGGTTCACGTAGGAATGGGCGTAGTAGTGCACGTAGAATACGAAAGGAGTTATTCATGTTCAAGCAAGTTTTAACAATAGTTTGAAACTAATAAATAATAACACTAATTATAATGGTGTTGTAATAAATTGTAAGTTGGTGTTGGCATCAACCCAATAAAATACATCAATATAATATATCTAATATATATTCTATTGCAAGGTTTTCTTGCATTTTTGGAAACCTTAAGTTTTGAGTTTAGAATTTTCCATGTGTCACCAATCATTTTAAAGTTGTCTAATTAACTAAAATTTTTAACATTCATCAATAATCATGGGCTAAGACCAATAAGTTTCTATAAATTTGGTATGTCCCAACTTATATATTCGAGTGTTCGGTTATTTTGTAAAACACATCATTTTGAGAAAAGAAAGAAGAGAAATTATAAGTGTTCTTGATATAGTAATATTCTTATTGCTGCAATGGTAATGGTGATTCCTCCCGATGTACTTGCATCACCATAAACTAAACTTAGTTTTTTACTACATCATTTAAAATGGACAGATCAAGTGTATATATATAAGGTGGTGTATGAGTTTGATTGCTTTAAGGCTCAACGTGAGTTGAGAATCCAACCAAGCCCTTAATATTGTCGAAAGATTTGTTTCAAGAAGTTCACTTGGCAGGTTTGAGCTTCCACAAATGACGTGTTACTTTTACTAATATAGAGTCAAATATTGAAGCAAACAAACTTGCAAAGCCAACAATACATAGGATTAATAATTTGGTGTCTTTGTTTTGTGTAAGTAAATTGTTTAATTCCACTTTTTAATTTGCAGGTGCCAATGATTGAGTTCAAATGAGTTATATTTTAGTGTGTTCTACGACATCATTGCACTGTTGTTATTGAGCCGCACTATAACCTTATTTGTAGTTATATTTACATTAAAAATACTTTACTTTTTGACAATAATTTTTATTGACCCAAAATTGCAAATTTAGTTTATTTTTATATTTTAATTTTGAAGATTTGTTTATATTATATTTTTTCTTTCACAATTATTTTTACCTCAAAAATATTAACATGATGTTAAATTTTATTTTGTATAAATGTATATTTAATTAACTGAAAACATGATCATTTTATTTTATTGTAACTTTTAAATTTAATAACAATAATTGCATAATTTCAAAATTTGTGATGAAAATGTTTGAAAATTCATAATATCAAATTTTAAGTATACTATGTTACTAATTATGATATAAAACTTAACTGACAAAAGTTGGAACCAAAATTTATTCGGTAAATGGAATAAAATATTATCACCATCATCATCGAAAATGGTAGTTTGTTCAAAATAGTTATTAAATTGTTATAGATATTATTGACAACACTTTTGAACTTCTAATCAAAATTTATATTATGAAAATAATTAAATGATTAGTAAAATTAGTAATATGAATAAATACTATCAATTATATCAAATTAATTGATTTAAAAACTCAAATATTTTAATTTTAAAAACTGAAATTATTTGTTTATATACATTTCTTTGAAGCTTCATATCTAATCCTCAACTTGTATAATCATATTTATAAACACATTTCTTTGAAGCTTCATATCTAATCCTCAACTTGTATAATCATATTTATGACTTTCTCCATAAATAAACATATTTATAACAGTAAAGTAGTGTTTGGAAAGGCATCTAGTAATTGAATTTGGGTGTAATTATCTGTAATTACAATAAAATGACATGTTTGGGTAACCATTTTAATTGGCGGGTTCCTTCGAACTGGGTGTAATTGTTAAATTAAGTTTTATTTGATAATATGTTTTTATATAACAAATTTAAGTATTTTTGAATAAAAGTTAAAGTTGAACAAAATTGACAAAATGATTTCTCAAATAAAGTCTAAGAGATAAATTTTTCAATCCTTTAAAACTCTTAGAAAATTATTTAATCAACCTTAAAATCAAGTTAAAATGATTTTAATCAAGTAAGAACCATTTTAACTAGTCAAACTATTTTTAAAATAAGTCAGAAAAGCTCCAGGCAAAAACTATTGATACCTTTTGGCCAAGTATCAATAGTTTTCAAAATATCGATACCCCTTTGAAAAACAATAGCAAATTGACATTTTGTTTTTCAAAAATTCAGGTAAGTATTGATCTCGTATCAATACCTTTCATATGGTATCAATAAAATTTTTCTGGTATCGATATTTAAGCTCCAGCGGTCACTGAATTTTGCATTTAATGCAAAAATTATTGATACCATTTTATCTAGTATCGATACGCACTGTTGCAGGTGAATTAAATGAACTGGTTTTCACATCCCCAATGGCTCTATTCATTTCTCCAACAACCACAATGGTTGGAAATTAATTATGGGTATAAATACCAGCTTCCAAATATCCTACAAAAACAAGAGCAAATATTCAAGCTTAAAGATCAATCAAACAACCTTTGTGCCAAAATTTTCTATACTTTTCTTTCATACACTTGTGAGTTTCATTATTATTTCATCAGCTAAAATGATCTTCTTTGTAATTAAGCTTAATTTGCAAACACATTGATCTTGTAAGGATAATTTATTTTTCTTTTTTTTGTTTTGCTTCTTTGTACCTCTTTGAGGGGGTTCGTGTCTTATGGTTTGGGGTAGAAACCTTAAGGGAGTTTGTAAGGTTAAACCTTTCCTGAAAGGTTATCAAATTAGTGAATTTAGGAAAATCCTTAGTTGGGGAAAGATAAGGTAGTGGAGTAGACAATTTGGGCCTAACCACTATAAATCAAAGTGTTTATTGTCTCTATACTTTTCTTAGCAACCACAAATTTTTAAGAGGCCAATTCACCCCCCTCTTAGTGATTTCAAGTTGAATTATCGAGCTAACAATTGGTATCAAATTTAGTCTCTGTTAGATGGTTTAACAACCAAAGAGTAGATTCTTGAGGAAGCTCAATAATCATCAACTCAATTCCTACAATGACGTTTACTTTCCGACTCAATTTTCTTGGTGAGTCTCAATATATGTCCAAGCCTCCTTATTTCAATGGTTCCAATTATTCATATTGGAAGACAAGGATGATGCTATTCATCCAAGCAAATGATCTTGTGGTTTGGGACATTATAATGGATGGCCCTTCAATAGCAAGAAGGAGAGCTCTTAGCTCCAAAGAGTAAGAAAGAATGGAATGAAAAAGATAGAAGGAGTATTCAACTCAACGCCAAGGCCATGCACACTCTTATTTGTGCACCTGGTTCGGATGAGTATTGTAGAGTATCATTATGTTCGGATGCCAAGGAGATATGGGATAAACTTGAGGTAACTCATGAGGGAACTAGCCAAATGAATAAGTTAAATGTGGGAATCCTCACTCTCAATTACGAGATCTTCAAGATGAAGCCCGAGGAGGACATCAAAACAGTGTTTGATAGATTCAACATTATCATTAACGGGTTAAAATCCTATGGGAAGACTTATCCCAATGAAGAAGTTGTGAGAAAGATGCTTCGAAGCTTGCCGAAATTATGGGAAGCCAAAGTGACCGTTATTGAAGAGGCAAAAAATTTAGAAATGTTGACCTTGGATGAGCTCATTGGTTCTTTTCCTACATATGAGATGGGGATTGATTAAGGGGTAAAAGAAAATAAGAATGAGAGGAAGAAGGTCGGTGTTACTCTCAAATCCACCACCATTGAAGATATTGAATCAAGTGAAGAGGTGGATGAGGACAAAGAAATAACCATATTTGTTAGGAGATTCAAGAAGTTTATGAGGTCTAATAGAAGGAGAAAATTCTAAAACAAGGAAGGAATCAAGCTTGAATCTAACAAGGAGAATGACCCTATCATATGCTATGAATACAAGAAGTTGGGACACATTCAGTTCGATTGTCCCTAATAGAAGGAAAAGGGGTCAAGAAAACAACCGTTGAAGACTCATGTTGCTACTTGAAGTGATGAGGATTCATCTAGTAATGAAGAAAAAGAAGTAGCCAACCTTTTCCTTATGTCCATTGATGATCCTAAGGTAACTTCTAACTCTCCTATTTCAAATTCTTATTCCTTTGATGAGTTGCAAGATGTCTATGATGAATTAGGCATGGAGTTTGAATTAATGGTTTTAAAATTTAGTAAAACTATTTCAAAACTAAAAGATGAAAATAATTCACTCTCTAAAGTCAAGCATGAACTTGAAAGTAATATAAATGATTTTGAGAAAAAGAATAGTGGCTTGCATAATTTACTTTCTAAAGTTCATGAGGATCATCAAAAGCAACTTGAGTTGCTTAAGAGTGAAAAAGCTCACTCTAACAAAGTTTTACCAAAAAGATTTCTAAGAGGAGAAAGCTCAAACCAAAACTTTGTTAAAACTAGTTTTAATTTCTATAAACATAGAGGTCCCCCAAGTTTTTAGAAAGGAAAAATTATTAAAAGTGTGTGGGTCCCTAAAGGACTCATAACTACTCAATATAAGGACATCTTTTCAAAATGGATACCTAAAAGGACTAAAATTATAGGAACTAGTGCTTATGGACCAAAAAGAATTTCAGTACCAAAAATCAAAGTTTGATGCAATCGTAACCCAACCAAAAAATTGACTAAGGCAAGTACACCTATCAATTAATAATATAGCTACGGTGAGCAAAGATATTGTTCCCACAAAGACTAAAAGTATTAGTAATTACCTTATTTATATTATTTAACAGATAAATTCAAGCAATTGATTAAAATTAAAATTAACTAAATTAATTAACTACGAATGTGACACAGGAAAAATCAGGAAAATAATCGAATAATAACCAAAAAGTGAAACAATATCTGGGAAAGAATTCACCTAGATTTCAACTGTCGCTATCAATCTAAATTATGCAATTTTTTCACTAAGTATCTTAATAAATAGAAATCCCTAAATTATGCTAATATCTCTTTTGAAAGTAAGAGGAACTGGCTCTAAGTTGATTAATTGAAATTTCTTTATATTTGAAAGCCATATTATCGCATTAACTCGATCCATGGATTCCAGAATTAGATTTGACTCTAATCTGATAGATTTATGTTGTCCTATTTATAGGATTGAATACAAATCCACTCAATTACGTAAGATCTACTCATAAACAGGGTCTATTCCTCCTCTGATTTAAGCACATCACATGGCTCAATAGTCTAGAAATATTAAACCAAGAACTAAACACACATAATTAAGAACAAGATCTAAGTATTTATTGCGTAAAATAAAAATCAAAAGACAAAATTCATCATAGGGTTCCTCTCTCTAGGTATTTAGAAAATTAGTCCATGCTTGCAAATAATAATATCCAGAGAAACTTATAATAATATCCAGAGAAATCAAAAGGGAATCTTCAATCTTGATGGAGATCAGGTTCAAAATTGGCTTCAATGGTGTTTTCCAAGTTGTTTTCTTAAGTATTCTATGACGACTCAGTCCTATCTTATTATTTTTGTCATATATAGGTCCTAAAATGCCCAAAAAAAACCTTAAAAATTACTTTTTTCTGCTGCTCAGAGTGCAATTCACGAAATTGACACGACCTGCCACATGGCTGTGTGGCAGCACGTGTGGCTCACATGACCGTGTGTCCAAGTCGTGTGGCCCTTGTACCTTCCTCTAATTTTTCAGTTTTCACTTTTTTTTGCTCCTTTTTCTCCCAAATGCTCTCCTAAGTATAAAAACATGAACTTAAAGGATTAGGAGCATAAAATTCACCATTAACATCGAATAATTATCCAGAAACACATTAAGAATGAGGTTAAAATGTGTTACTTTTAGCACCTATCAAAGTTTAATTCTATGTTTGTAGGAAGAGGAGTATTGGTTCAAGGTGGGCAATTCAAGCAAAATATCATGGTACCTTAATAGTGGATGCTCAGAGCACATGATTGGTCTAACACCATAGTTCTAGCCGGTTTAAAGTTTTGTCGCATAGCAGTAAAAAAGATTATCTAGCATAGTGTAATTCGCCCAAATGATCATTTGTCGTATACGTGTGGGTGTATAGTAACTACCACGAGAGTAAGTAAGAAGTTGATTTCCTAATCTTCTACTATATATTAAGGAGAAGTTTGTGCTAAGTGGTTAAGATTATTGTCGTGTGAGAAATGATATGCGAATTATGCAAGTATACACGTCGAATCAAGTAATAAAGTGATAAATGAGATCATCTCTACAGGGATTGGTTAGGTATAAAATGATTGAGTGATTATAATGAAGTATGATTAATGTTATGATGAAAATAATCATAAGAATATAACATTAGTTTGAAGGAATAATGATGTGTTGTAATATGAATAACTGATAAATAATGGAAAAATGCTATGACAAAACAAGAAGAAGAATGTAATGGCAAATTCAAGAATAATCACGTGAATAATATGTAAGTGAACAAGTAAAGAACTAAAAATTCTATGGAGCAGATACTAATGCAAAGGAAACAGGATCTGCGATGATGATTTAATATGTCGAGATTACTAAGAATCTACCCTTACTGACATTAATGCCTTAACAAAACCATACTCAATCTACTGCTCAGAAGAGTTCTAAGATTGTCTATTTCTTCGAGAACAAGACCTCAAGTTACCTTGCCTTAAGCAATAAATGTCTATAGGCCTTTAGCTTGGTACCCTGCACTATTTTGTTTTCTTTCTATATGAACGTGGCTCTGTGTCTAGAGGCTGCTACAAGTCTTCATTCGAAGACTCACTCATATCATTCAATTTCAATCTCATTAACCTAACATTGTCAAAATTAGATTAATTTAATGAACATGTTGTACATCCATATATGTCTAGAGTTTGCAAACATGCAATTTCATAACGAACCATTGAATGAAATAGTGTATTAAATCATATCTAAGATTTAGTCATTAAAGAAAATAAAAGTTTCATCAAGTAATCCCAACCCTATAAGATTTAGCTCATGGATTGGCACTTAAAATTCAAATCCAAAGTATCATTCAATATCATTTCAACAAATCAATTTACGAAGAGTAATCAAGAAATAAAAAAAGAACTTCGGGAGGATAGCTTTCACTTATCCAGCCTACACTACAACAATACAGTGTCCTTGGTGGCTGAAAGCGGCTACCTTCGTCTTCTTTTTCCCGACTTTGCTCAGCTGCTACCCTCTATTTTTGCTTAAAGATCTCTTTTTTTGTTGTTTTCCCCCTTTAGGGTTTCCTCCTTTGGCTTTTTATAAACTTTTTCCCTAGGGTAAATCCAACAGCCCATGATTTTTTTCCCTCTATTTTAGGCAGTTTTTTCTGGTACAAGTATAGTTGGACTGAAACTGGTATGCGTTGAGTATTGACTCAGTCTTCTTCTTGGAATTGCCACGACATCTGTGTTGACAAACTGTCCACACATTTGCCCCGACAAACCTTCACTTCTTATTCTTCATCCTGCACTTGCCAATCCACCACCACACATAACCCTTTCACAAGCAATTAAAAATAACTAACATTTAAGTATAGTCCAAGCTTCTAATGTAATGTTAAAACAAAAAAAAAATAATGAAATGTCCTAAAATACAACTATATGTACCTAAGTATAGGCAATTAGCTAGATCTAAAAGCATGAAATATAACTTTTTTCAAGAGTTATTGAGTATGTGATAGCCTGCCCGACAAAGTCCTAGTATTCAGTTACTGTTTAATGAGATAACAGCCTGGTGGAGAAAGGATTTCGAAAGGAGTGCTCGCAAAAGGTGTAGTACGCCATGTTAGTAGAGTAATGACCGCCTCTGGATGTACTAACGTCTAGAGTGTGAATACTATAATAAAATATAGAATGAAAAGGTGGTGTCCGCAAGTATACGGGTCGAGTTGTAATATAGTTTTACAACGATGTAAGTGAATACTCCGAGGTCGAGTTGTAATATAGTTTTACAATGAAGTAAGTGAATACTCCGAGGATCGTACCCAATAGAGGTTAGTGTTAGATCAATTCTTACCTAAACAAGAAAAGATCTAATTATTACTTTAAATAAATTATAGTACGAGAATATAAAAGAATGATTTTTAAAGTTTTTAGAGTAATAAAATAAAATAACATAAAAGAAATAAAATTCAAGAGATACAAGAGTAGAGTAAATCAAATCTCGATTATGGGTGATTATCTCACTTCGATAATCCCCATCAACTGTTATTGTTAGAGTTGTGTAACCCAAATTCTAAGAGATTGCTTGCAATTCAAGTTAAACAAAATATATCTTCTTTCTAGAAGATTTAGTATTTATGCATATAATATATTTAGCATTTATTAACATAATATATTTGACTTTGATTAGAATTAGGTTTTTTCAACCTATAAATAGATGTAGTCAAAACTCCTCTTGTAATCATTCAAATTCGACATAGTGAATTTTCTTCTTCTCTGCCCATGATTTTTTCCCGAAAGAGTTTTCACGTAAAAATCTATGTGTTCTTTATTTTTATTTCTCTTTTCTTTATGATATATTGTCATTACCGACGTTCTATTTTTAAAAATTGGTATTCGAGCTTCCGGGTTGTTCATCTCGATCACGGTAATGGCGTCTTTGAAGTATGAAATTCTGCTATTGGGTCACAACACCAGATTTGCATTGTGGCAGATTAAGATGCAAGAAATTCTTGCGCAGATGGATTTGGAGGATGCCCTGCTAAGGATAGATAAGATTCCTTCAACATTAACGGATGAAGAGAAGAAGCGTAAGGATCGAAATGCGTTAAAACAATTACATCTACATTTGTCTAACAAAATTTTACAGGATGTGATGAAGGAGAAGACCGCTGCTGCATTATGGCAGAGGTTGGAACAAATATGTATGTCGAAAACTCTAAGCAGCAAGTTGCATATGAAGTAGCATCTTTATACTCATTGTTTGGAGGAAGGTGCATCTGTGCACGAACACTTAATAGTGTTTAAAGAAATTCTCTCAAACTTGGAGGCCATGGAGGTTCAGTATGATAAGGAAGATCTAGGGTTGATTCTACTTTGTTTGTTGCCCCCGTCTTATTCAACCTTTAGAGACACGATTTTATATAGCCGTGAGTCTCTAAAAATTGATAAGGTCTATGATTCTTTGGCCTCGTATGATAAGATGAAGCATCTTATGGTTAAACCCGAATCCAAGGGAGAGGGTTTCATTGTTCGTAGGAGATAAGATCGAAATGCTGATGATGATCATGGAAGGACATAGGAATGGAATCCTGGTGGTAAATTTAAGGGTAGATCGAAGTCTTCAAATAGAGGTAAAAATTGTAAATTCTACAAAAAAAAAAGTGCACATTAAATCTGAGTGCTATAAGCTACAGAACAAGATCAAAAGGGAGGCTACGAATGAAAAGGGAAAACAACCTGAAAATTCTAGTGAAGCTGATGTTGTAGAAGACAACAACGATGGTGAACTTCTAGTCGCTTCTGTCAACAATTCTAAAGTGAGTGAGGAATGGATCATTGATTCAGGCTGCACCTTTCACATGAGTCCCAATCGAGATTGGTTTACAACTTACGAAACAGTGTCAAAAGGTTTTGTTTTGATGGGAATAATGTTTCGTGTAAAATTGTACGTGTTGGAACGATTAAAGTTTAGATGTTTGACGGAGTTGTCAGAACACTTAGTGACGTGTGACATGTTCCAAAATTGAAGAGAAATTTAATTTCGTCTATTACTCTTGATTCAAAAGGGTACAGATACACAGCTGAAAATGGGGTTTTGAAGATTTCCAAAGGTTCCCTCGTTCTGATGAAAGGGCAGAGAAAGATTGTCAAGTTATATATTTTGCAGGGTTCTACTATTATTGGTGATGCGGTTGTCGCTTCCTCTTCCTTGTTAGATGATGATATTACTAAACTTTGGCACATGCGCCTAGGGCATATGAGTGAGAATAGCATGGCGAAATTGAGCAAAAAATGACTTCTTGATGGGAAATGAATTTGCAAACTAAAGTTCTGTAAGCACTGGGTTTTGGGAAGCAAAAGAGAGTTCGATTCACTAGAGGAATCCATAACACGAAGGGAATGTTAGAGTATATTCATTCTGATCTGTGGGGGCCATCTAAAGTGCCTTCGAGAGGTGGAGTTAATTATATGATAACTTTTATTAATGATTTTTCTAGAAAAGTTTGGGCATTCTTCCTGAAGCAGAAAAGCAATGTTTTTCCGCATTTAAGTCTTGGAAAACTATGATTGAAAAACAGACGGGAAAATAAATAAAATACCTCCATACAGACAATGGCTTAGAGTTCTGTTCTGATGAGTTTGATAAACTATGCATGTCAGAAGGGATCGTAAGACACTTGACAGTTCATCATACTCCACAAGAAAAAGGCGTTGCAGAATGAATGAACAGAACGATCATGGAGAAGGTTCAATGTATGTTGTCAAATGCCAACTTACCAAAGTCGTTTT
>CM025153.1:6584766-6596921 GCA_013467495.1 Gossypium gossypioides
TATTAACTACTGCCCTGCAAGTTTGATTGTGCTCTTATCCTTCGCTGAATAAGACATTGAATCGGGTGAGTGTCAATTAGTGCCTTGCAATGTCTATCAGGTGTATTTCTGGCATTTATGTAATTGAGGGTTGATTTGGTGTTGAGTTTCATCACTTACAGCTGATTTTGGGGTGGTTGATGAACAACAAAGGCAGCTACACTGACTTGTGCCGCTTAGAAATTTGGTAAGTTTTTGAGTCACACAACCTGGGGTGTGTCGCAAAGGCTAGCCACATAGGCGTGTGATTTCTATTAGGGAAAGTTATCAATTCCACATAGGCATGTCGTTTAGCCACACAGTCGTGTGACTTATTCACCTCAGCGTGTCATTCAGCCACACGACCGTGTCTCTCCTACTTCTTAATTGTGTATTTTTTTACACGGGGTCAGAGAGTTCTACAGTCTACCCACACGGTCGTGTACCCCTATCACATGGGTGTGTCCCTCAGCCACACGGGTGTGTCCCTCAATTACATGGTTGTGTATCTTGGTCTCATGGTCTGAACCTTTCCACACAGCCGTGTGGTCCTGTTTTTGAAGTTTTGGCACTGTTTGTTGGAAATTGATTCATTCTAATCCCTGGTTGATTTCTTACATGTTTCAGCCTTTATGGAGATGTTTGGAGCACTGATTATGGTTTTGATTGGCATAATACTATTAGAATAATTTATTAATAAATATTCGTAAGGTGTAGTTCTGATATTTGTATAGATTGGAAATATGTTTATGCTATGAAAACTTTGGTATATGTAAATCTCTGTACAGGATGATCCAAAAAATTTTCGTATTGATTCTGCTATTTTATAATTGATGCTACGCGTCACTCTGATATGTTATTTGATTGTGTTTTTTAATTTTTCTATTGAAATTTTGTACCATTAATTAGCTTTGTTTTTTTGTGATTATTCTATCACAGCCAATTTGCATTTGTTTTAGACTCACACTAAGCTTTCTAGCTCAGTCCCTTAGTTTTTTCTCTTTCAAGCTATCTGCGAGGATAGGTGTTGGACTCAGCAAAATAGAGGTCTCTGAAGTTCCCGTTTCAGTTTGTGTTTTTAAATAAATATTTATGAAGTTTGGTAAGATGTTTTCAGTTGGGTTCGTAATAATTTTTATAAGGTCTATGGTATGCGTTTTGATTCTGGACTCGTAAAGTAATAGGTTTTGGTTTCAAATTAAATTAATGATTCCATGCATAGGTTTTAATGATTGACTATGGTTCTCATTCAAGGTGAAAGTCCAAGATTTTATGTTGCGTTTGGTTTGAAGTTTCAGTTTTTACAAATTACTATTCTGTTTTGGTTACAAAATTAAGACATAAAATGTGACCTCCAGAATCCGATCGAAATTTTTGGGCTAGGTTTTGGGGTGTTACAAATTGAGTTGGGATGTGTATTTGAATTTGATAAGATTGAATTTAATTATTATAGATCAAGATTTGATTCGTATAGAGTATAACTGACCGCCTCCGGACATACCAACGTCCAAAGTGTGAATACTGCAACTAAAAATATAACTTGGAGGCGGTGTTCGCAAGTATACGGGTCAGGTTGTAATATAGTTTCTTTACAATGAAAAACTTTGTAAATATTTCGAGGATCGTACCCAAGGGATTGCAGGTTGGGAAAAACGACTATTAAGCCAATTACCAAAAATAATTACTAATATACTCAAGTCACGAATTAGTAGTGTTGATCAAGAAGCAAGAAGATGATAATAATAATAAACTAAATAAATTAAACTAAACCTAAATCTACTCCTAGATTCTTTTATCGGCTTTTCCTATTCCTTGTTTTGACTATGTGAGTACCTTTTAGCCTAGATCCAATTGTTTTACGTAATTACTTATTGATGTAGAGTTCTAATCAATCAACTAGTCGATACCCTAGCAGGATCTTTCGATCTTCCACTAGAATATCGAGTCAACAAGAACTACTTATCTTCCAGCTTCACGGTCCAAACCAGTTCGGGGTTCCGGTTTTTATGGATAGGGCATACCAATTTTGGGTTAATTCCAACCTAAATGACTTCCTAGGGTTGTCATGCCTAGGGTTTAAGTTCATCCTCTCCCAAACAGTTGATTCACTAAGAAACTCTATCATTCAATCAATTAATTATGTTACAGTAATTGAAACATAAAAAATATTTAGAAAGCGGAAATTAATTCTAATCTTTACACAAACATTCATCTATCAATGTTAAATAAAGAAATATAAAGAAGCGCATAAGGAAAAGAGATGCTCAAGGATTTATCGATGAAAGTGTGGTTTCGTAACAATCTCCCATCGTGGAAGTCTCACTTCGAAATAGGATATTTTCATTATAAAAACATAAAAAAACCTAAGAAAAAATTGGGAATGAAAGAAAACCCTAAAATTGTATGTTTAACCTAATTATAATGGCCTTTATATATGCTCAACTTGGAATATTAAAGTGTTAAAGTCCTTAGAGTTCGATTAGGATAAATACATCTAAATTCCCTCCCAAATGTAGTGAAACCGTGCAGGAATTTTTGGGCTATACAGGACTTTGGTTGCAACACAGGCTTGTACTATTGTAACATTAGAGTCTGATGTCGTGACATAGAAGGGCTGTGTCGTGAAATTGAGGGCAATTTTGCTCTAGAACTTGTTTTTAGCTTTTGTCTTCGATGTTGAGACATCAGTATCTTGGTGCAGCGACATAAGCATCAGTTTTGACTCGAATAAGCATCTTTAGTGCCTGAAATGACCTACAATACCGTGTAACTTTATTTAGATATAGAAAATGTAATAAAAACTACTAAAAAGCATAAATTACTACTTTATGTATGAAAACCTAATTATATACTAAGATGCTTTGATTTAAGTATCAAAAAAGCTAAAGATATGTATAAAAGGGTATAAATAATAGTATAATTCGTGGCAGATCACACCCCCACACTTAACTTGTTGCTTGTCCTCAAGCAACCAAAACACATGTATTGGAAAAAAAATTCATATGAAAATGACTTAATTTCTTTCTTTAAACAAGTGAAAGTTAGTGAAGATGGATGTAAATAAGAATCTCACACCTAAGCTCCCCCATACATAACTTTTTGGTTGTCCTCAAGAAAACCAATTTAGACACATAGCGTGCAATAATAAGACGTCCCTTGGATTTTACTACTACTAAGAACATGATTATCAAATATTAAAAGTATAACAATTCTTATTGCACATATAACTTAATCTTGATAGTTTGATGCCTTGAAATTTTTTAAAGTAAATCAATATTAGTTTACAAAGTTACATTACTAACAAATTAGAAATAATTCCCATGACCAAATGTTTAACAATATCACCATTAACATAACTTAAACAGATATGTAGCAAACATAATCATGTGAATCAAAAAACATTCATTACATAAAATTGTTAGCAATAATAAAAGATTATCCACAAAGAACGCTTAAGTCACATTGGTCTACTAGGCTTGTAACATTCTGAGGTTGAGGATAGTATGAGTTCAAAGAAAAATATGGCTCAAAATGGTTCAAAAACTAGAAATAGTTAGGCACATGACATTGTTCCCTCTCTTCCGCCTTAATGTCCCATCCAAGCTCACCGCCTTTTGTCTCCCTCTCTCACCTACCTTATCTCTCCATGTAGGAAGATACAATATAATACTAACAACTATGGTCAGTTTTAATGAGTTTTGGTGCACTGATTACTTTGTTTTTCTGACTTTTGTGACTTTGTTTTGTCACTTGACTTTTTACTCTTTTTTTAGTCACAGTGCTTTTGTTCGATACTTTTTCTACTTATTTTACTTTTGACTTTTTCTAGATTATTCTTCTTTTTCGCACATTTTTGCTCAACCTATAATCACTGTATAACATTATTTCTTCCATTTTCGCTCTTTTTTTAAACCACCATGATGCATCTACTTAAACCCTCAATATTTATGGCCTGACGTCTATTTCGTAATGTATTAAAGGACCAAGGATAGGGGAGAGTCCATGTTTTATGTGTGGTCTTTGAGTTTCAATTTTGTTGGTCCTAAATAATAGTAATAACACGATATTCTTAGAAACCAAATCTATTATTCAGAAATCAATTTAACTATAACAAATCTACCACATTGCCTGTTACCCTAAAATAAATAAAAATAATTAAGCACCTACGAAGAATAACCAAACTTCCTTGGATCATTCCCTTGGAAACCACACCGCCCACACCGTGACGTCAATAATCTGCATATGTTGAAATGAGGGAATGCAATAATTTCCATAACATAAACATATCATCATGCAACACAACCATACATTTACTCATAAATACCACATTCTTAGGTTTAGCATCATATACTATTAAATCATGCTTAGTCTAAAAGGTCATTCTCATAAAACATATACATAATCATTCAAGCATAAAACATATTCCACACAATTATATAAAATACGATAAGATGACACTTTGATTATGAAACATGTAGTGAGCTTTATCATCACACATTGGATACACGGATCTCCTTACACAACATAGAATCGTAGAGTCAAACATATCCCAAAAGTGAAGCGTATAGCTAGCACTCTCCTTATTTCTCCTCACATGTCCCATTGGATGGAGCTTAGCTCACATTCCCTTATCCCTCCAAACATGTCCTAGGGCCTCAACGCCCAAAACCTCTATACATATAAGTGAGTACTCACAACCCTATGGCATGCCAACTATATCCAATGGTTCTGAGATCACAAGGCCAAAATATCTAAAAAGCATCACATATTACTTACCGACTAACTGAGCACTAACACTGCATATTAGCATCTTTTACAAAACACTAGCAGAGTCATATATCATGTATCTTACACATTTATTGCATGCATATAATTAAAATTTACACAATAAGCACCATATCCACATATCACATATCATTCATATTAAAAACCCACATAACCACAAGACAAGTATGGTTCAAGAAAACTTACACTCAGAATTTAGAGTAGGGGTTTAGGCTACATCTAAATTCCCAACAACACATGACTCGTGTTTACGAGTAGCAATTCTATACAATCACCACTTTATGCTTTTGTCAAAAACTGAAAGCTCAACTAACGCTTTCCTAGCTCGTAGCAAGCTCTAACGAATCTGAAGCTTTACATACATGAATCATACAATAACCATAATCAAATATCAACCAAGAATCCACTCAAACCAACTAAAATACAAGCTTTAAGCTAAGCTCTCATGTGACTTAAACCATTAGCATAACAAACTTTATAGACTAATATCTCGATCTATACTCAACCTTTTTCCTTAAATCAAAATTTTTCATCTTATTAATCATCTACACCTAATTTTAAACCTTAAAACAAGACAAATCTACTCAATTCATGGTATTGACATTTTTCGACATCTTTTAGGCAATTTTCAAAAAATTCATTAAAACATGAGACATCATTAACAAAATTGCAAGATAATTTTAAAAACCTTCTAATCATGCTAAAACAAGTTGAAAACACTTTAAAACCAGGTTTTGAGTCGAAATTCCAAAATCCACCATTAATGGCTTGATTTTTTACTTTTATTTAAAACATGCAATTCGAGGGATAATAATTCAGTTTTAGAATCTAAATAACATTAAAAACCAATGTATTCATGAATGATTACCTTTGTTTAAGGAATGAACAAGTTTTGAAAAAAATTCAGAAAACCCACGTTTGAAGAAGATGGTGAAATCTATGGAGTTTTGGGTGTTTTTCTTGGGCCTTTTTTAAGGTAGATGACTTAGGAATGATAAGAAATCAATGTATTGTATTTTGGAACTAAAAAATCAATGGAATAGCTAAGGATATGGTAAGGGGTGGCACAAGTTTGAAAGAAAAAGAAACATACGTGAAGAACGTGTTGATGGAGAAGAAATAGGTTCAATTTTACAAAATGGTAAAACTGCAACATAAATGCCTACTATTTTGACTTTGTTACAAATAAATCATTTTTCAAAATTAAGGGTTCCTAGAACACTTTTTCAAAAATTGATTTGAAAGTTAAGGTCCCATAGTCGAAAACACTATCAAGTACTAACCCTACGAAATTCCGAGCGCATATAGGCCAAAATTCCTAAAATACCCCTAAAACTTCTAGGCCCTATTTTGGGGTGTTACAATTCTCCCCGTCTAAAAAGAATTTTGTCCTCAAAATTACCTGAGCTAAACAAATAAGGATATTGGCATCTCATCGTTTCCTCGGTTTCCCAAGTAGCCTCTTCCACTTTCTGGTTGCGCCACAAAACTTTAACCAACAGACTCTTTTGTTTCGCAACACTTTCACTTCATAATCTAAAATCTCAACTGGTTCTTCCTCATAAGAAAGATCATCACGGAATTCAATTTCTTCAATCGGAACTAAATGCAACAGATCAGAACGATACTTCCTTAACATAGACACATGGAAAACATCATGAATTCTTTCAAGCTCTGGCGGCAACTTGAGACGATAAGGTACCGAACCTATCCTCTCAACAACTTCATAAGGTCTAATGTATCTTGGACTTAACTTACCCTTCCTACCAAATCTCAAAACTTTCTTCCACGGTGAAACTTTCAAAAATACCTTATTACCAACTTGAAACTCTATATCTCGACGTTTCAAATCCGCATAAGATTTCTGCTTGTTTGACGCTACTTTCAAACGGTCAAAAATTAGTTTTACCTTCTCCTCAGTCTCACGAACTAAATCTGGCCCAGCAACTCAACTCTTATCTAATTCTATCCAACACAAAGGAGTTCTACACTTCCTACAATATAATGCTTCAAAAGGTGCATACGAATAATCGCTTGAAAACTGTTCTTATATTGCTCCCAACTACCACTGAACTCTATCACACAACTTCGCAACATGTCTTCGAGAACTTGAATTACCCTTTTAAACTGGCCATCAGTTTGGGGGTGATAAGACATACTGAAAGTAAGCTTCAATTCCAAAGCTTCTTGCAAACTCCGTCAAAACCTTGAAGTAAACCTTGGATCCCTATCCAAAATAATCGAAACTAGAACCCCATGAAGACGAAAAATCTCAGCAACATACAACTCCGCTAATTTCTGCAATGAATAATTGGTTCGCACCGCTAAGAAATTGGCACTCTTCAAAAACTGATCAACTATAACCCATATCTAATCTTCCCTTGAAGGGGTCAATAGCAAACCCAAAACAAAATCCATAGTAATCCTTTTCCACTTCCAATCAGGAATCGCAATAGGTTGCAACAAACTCGAAGGAAATTTATGTTCAGCTTTCACCTTTTGACAACCCAAACATCGAGTCACAAAATTCGTAACATCACACTTTAAACCAGTCTACCAAAAAACTTCCCTAAGATCATGATACATTTTTCCCCTACAGGGATGTATGGCGTAAGGACTACTATGCGCCTCAATGAGAATCACTTGCCTTAACTCCCCATATTGCGGCACACACAACCTTCCTAAAAAATTCAAGATACCACCAGTAGCAACATCAAAGTCTCCCTTAACACCTTGCTCAACTTGTTGAATTCTCTTTAATAATTCCCTATCTAAAGGCTGATTTTCCTTAATTGGTTGCGACAAGGTCGACCTTACTTGAAGTTCAGCACATAAACCACCATCACTAGCTAAACTCACCAAATAGCACCGTATGCGGCACTAGACAGTAGTTGCAGCTGTACTGCTAGTGAGTTAGGCTTGAAGCCTTTCGGTACACTTCCTCCAATCAATATCAGTCCCTAACCCAATGCAATGCATCATATAGACATGTCATGGTATCATGTATAAACAGTACAGTGTATATAGCATACTCAACATATAGATATACATATCTATCTCATATAGGCATATAACAATCTTTCAATCATTTCAGTCAATTAGGGGTCTAGGTAAACTTACCGACCCTTCAGCAGGTTCACAATCGACTTGGGCTACCCTTGCAACCTTAGTAGTCAAACAGTGAAAATGGGCCCACAGCCCATGTTGCATGCCCATGTGGGCCCACACGACCAAAAATGACCTTGGCTATGTCGATCTCACGTTCTGGCCCAATATTGCCACACGTCCGTGTGGGGCCCACATACCCGTACGGCCCATACGATCCAATTCAATCCGGCCCATGAATTGCACATGGCTAGCCTCGTCGATCATACTCCATGTTCGATTACACAGCCTACCACACGGGTGACCAAAAAATAAATCATTTGTTCGCGCAAAGTCTCGAACTACTGACCTTCAGCACACCAACTCACCACTTAACCACCAGACCAGCAGGCTCATTCTGTCATATTTTACCAACATTTATTTATAAGCCTACTGGTTAGAGATAGAGGTTTATTCATTTAAAAACCAAAAATTTACACAAGCTAATGCTTGAACTTGGGACCTCTCAAACACTCCCAGAACACATAACTACTAAAGCAGACAGATATTTTGTATCACAAATATACAAAAATAAATATATAAGGGATTTTTTTGGGGCGTTACAACTCTACCCCCTAAAAGAAAATTTTGACCTCGAAATTTTACCTTATCAGAACAGATGAGGATACTACTGTGTTATCGCATCCTCAAGCTCCCACGTGGCTTCCTCAGAGCTATGATTACACCAAAGAACCTTAACCAGTGGAATGGATTTTCTTCTTAGAACCTTTACATCTTGCTCCAATATCTAAACTAGTTCCTCCTCAAAGGTTAGATCTGGCCTAACCTCAATTTCCTCAACAGGAACAATATGTGTGGGATCAGAGCGGTAGTGCCTCATTATAGAGACGTGGAACACGTCATGAATCCGATCTAACTCTAGAGGTAACTCCAACTGGTAGGCAACTGGTCCTACACGCTTTAGGATATGATAAGGCCTAATAAACCTAGGGCTCAACTTGCCATCACGACCAAATCTCAATACCTTATTCTATGGTGAGACCTTAAGAAAAACAAAGTCCCCCACCAAATACTCAATCTCTCGACGCTTTAGATCCGCATAGGACTTCTGTCTGTCTGATGCTGCCTTCAGTCGGTCTCGAATCAACTTAACTTTATCCTCAGTATCAAAAACTAGCTCAGGGCCCAGAACACGCCGCTTGCCCAACTCAGTACAACATGAAGGTGTGCGACACCTACGACCATATAATGCCTCGTAGGGTGCTATCTGAATGCTAGACTGATAGCTGGTTTTATACGCAAATTCTACTAGCGGCAAGTAATCCTCCCAACTACCTCGGAAGTCAATCACACAACTTTTCAACATATCCTCTAGTATCTAAATCACCCTTTCTGACTGACTGTCAGTCTGAGGATGGAATGCAGTATTGAAGTCCAATCTTGTACCCAGAGCTTTATGTAGCTTCTTCCAAAACCGATACATGAAGCGAGGATCCCTATCAGATATTATTGAAACCGATACCCCATGCAGTCTCACTATCTCAGACACATACAGTTTAGCCAGCTTCTGCAGAGAGTAGTCAGTACGAAACGATATGAAGTGGACGGACTTGGTCAATCGATCCACGATGACCCAAACAAAATCCTTCTTAATAGGTGTGAGGGGTAACCCACTAACGAAGTCCATAGTCACTCTCTCCCACTTCCAAAACGAAATATTGACTAGCTGCAACAAACTCGAAGGTAACTGATGCTCAGCCTTAACCTGCTGGCAAGTTAGACACTTAACCACAAATTCGGTAACCTCTCGCTTAAGACCTGGCCACCAATATAACTCACGAAGGTCACGGTATATCTTATTTCTACCAGGATGCATAGCATAAGGGCTAATATGCGCCTCTCGCAGTATAGACTGTCTCAATTCAGTATCTTTCGGTACATAGATTCTCCCACAGAAACAGAGCACCCCTTCGCTATTCAGTCCAAAATCCTCGGTATTTCCACTCTCAACCTATCGAAAACGAAGACCCAACGACTCATCCTCTATTTTTTTACCCTTAATCTGCTCTATAGACATCGATTTAACTTGAAGTTTGGCCAATAGACTACCACCATCAAATAAATTGAGGCGAGCAAACATCGCCCTCAAGTCAGTCATAGCTCTACGGCTCAGTGCGTCGGCCACCACGTTAGCCTTACCGGGCTGGTATTAGATCGTACATTCATAGTCCTTAAGCAGCTCAATCCATCTACGCTGCCTAAGATTCACCTCCTTTTGAGTAAGGAGGTACTTGAGGCTTTTGTGATCGGTGTAAATGATACACTTTTCACCAAACAGATAATGCCTCCAGATTTTTAGTGCAAATCCTACTACAGCCAACTCCAAGTCATGTGTCAGATAATTCGTCTCATGATTCTTAAGCTGACGAGACGCGTACGCTACCACCTTACCCTATTATATCAACACACATCCTAAATCAACATGTGATGCGTCGCTGTAAATAGTAAACTCCTTTCCAGACTCTCGCAGTATTAGAACAGGGGCCTCCGTCAGTACAGTCTTGAGCTTTTCAAAGCTCTCTGCTGCGCGTCATTCCAGTTAAACGGCACACCCTTACGTAGTACCTTAGTCAAGGGTGCGTCAATCAGAGAAAACCCCTCTACAAATCGTCGATAATACCTTGCCAGTCTTAGAAAACTGCGGATCTTATATACAGTCTTAGGCTGCTTCCAATCTAAGACAGCCTCAATCTTTCGATGATCAACTCTAATCCCTTCAAGAGAAACCACATGTCCCAAAAATGTTACTTCATATAACCAAAACTCGCATTTACTAAACTTGGCGTATAGTTACTTTTCTTGAAGAATCTGTAGAACCATTCTAAGGTGTTCATCGTGTTCATCCTCAATTTTTAAATACACCAGTATATCATCAATAAATACCACTATGAACCGATCTAGATAGGGCTGGAACACTATGGTTCATCAGATCCATAAAAGATGTCGGTGCATTTGTCATTCCAAATGGCATTACTAGGAACTCGTAGTGACCATAGTGAGTCTTAAATGTCGTCTTATGCATGTCAGCCTCTTTAACTCTCAACTGGTGATACCCTGACCGTAGATCAATCTTAGAAAAAATTGAAGCCCCTCGGAGCTGGTCAAACAGATCATTTATCCCCGGTAGAAGGTACTTATTCTTGATGGTCAGCTTGTTCAGTTGACGATAATCATTACACATATGCATGGATCCATCCATCTTTTTCACAAACATTACTGGTGCTCCCCACGGAGACACACTAGGACGGATCAACCCACAATCCAGTAACTCTTGAATCTGGGCCTTAAGCTCTACAAACTCTTTCGGTGCCATTATATAAGGGGCGATGGACACTAGAGCTGTACTAAAAAGGAGCTCAATCCCAAACTCTACTTCACGATTTGGAGGTAACCCAGGTAGCTCTTCAGGAAAAAGGTCTAGAAACTCCTTAACCGTTCTGATATCCTTAACTGAAGAATCCACAAAATTTGAAACACTGATGTAAGCCAGATATGCCTCACATCTCTTATAAACCAACTTTTCAGCCCTCAGAGCAGAAATCACATTCGATAAGTAGTTTCGATGCTCCCCAATTACGACTACCTCGCTGTCTTCCACAATTCTTAGTACAAACCTTTTTGTGGCACAATCTAAGCTCACTCGGTGTTTAACCAACCAGTTCATACCTAGTATCATATCAAATTCCCCAAAAGGTAGTTCCATCATATCAATCGAAAAGATAGCTCCTTGAACCTCTAGAGAAACATCTCTAAACAGTTTGTTAACCCTTATTAACTGCCCCAACGAACTCAGTACAGTGACCTCACTCGTAATGCTCTCAACCAGTATACCCAAGTTTTTAGATACGGTACAAGCTATATAAGAGTGAGTGGATCATATATTTATCAGTGCAGTAAAATCTCACTCCCTCTGTGGAGCTATCAGAACCCTTAGATTATCCTTGAGGCCATCCTTGAAACGAATACATCACTATTACTCAGTCGCCACCATACCACGCGCATACCGACTCAATCATAAAAACTCAGCCTCACACTCGGCCACCGATCTGTCCCCTTGAGCCAGATTCAATAACTCTTTCCTACGGGCATCCACATAGCTGGCCCCCACATATTTCCCCTGGAAAGCGGTCTTAAAGAACTCCCAGGTCAGTCGATCGGGCTGAGTGCCCTCCTTAACAGTGAGCCAC
>CM025153.1:6601888-6616602 GCA_013467495.1 Gossypium gossypioides
ATTCAAGTGAATTATGAGTTGATGCACTAACATGTGTTGTTGATGGTGCTTAGGCTTGTGCCAAGCTTATGGTTGATGTTTATGCTTATGTCTTGTATTATGCAAATGGAACGGGTAAGAAAAGGTAATGAAACGGTAAGTTCACAATTGAAATGTAATATGATGACATAAAAGGATTGATGAGTTAAATGACGTACTTATATGTGAGAAATTTACTTATGCTACGGATGAATTTACCTATGACATGAATAAATACACTAATTCGTGAATTGATAATGTTATTTAAGCTTATGCTAAGTAAATGGAATGGTAAGTAAGTAAATGGAGTTGTTTATAGTCTTATGAAAAGGTCAATGATTGTGTAATATGTCTTATAAAATCCTATTATGTTAGGAATGAAAAATATATGTGATGTTGATAGACTTATTCATTTGTGAGCTGATGGTTATATAGTCTAATAAATCTTGTGGCATTGGTATAAGTTTATATTTACCCTATAAAGTTCATTATTGAAATGGAGTGTATGATTAAAGTTTATACGAGCTTACTAAGAATTCATTGCTTACATAATTACTTTCCTTTACTTTACAAATTACCGGAAGCTCGATTGGTTTGGAAGCTCGTCGGAGATCTATCATACTATCCAGTGATTATATCGGTAGTTTCGATGTGTTGGCCAAGTTATAATGGCTGTATAGATCGACTTGTGTTGGTGTCTAATCTAATGCTAGTTGATGATATTGGCATGTATAACTTGTTTTGGTACCATTTGATGTTGGTTGGTTGGTTGGTTAGATTCATTTTGGTACTTATAGATGCTATACTAGTATGTATTATTTTGGCAATGTGTTAATGCATGTTTGAATGGCCAAAGTGGTATGTGCTAAATTGATCTCAATATGGTTAAGTTATGGTATGTTTTGAAAATTGTATTGAACTAGATGTTTATGAATGAATTGTGGTCAAGTATATGCATATGTTTAGGTAGACGTTGCAATTGACGTGCCTTGTATGGCATATTGGTTGAATGGTTATGAACTATTGAATTTGTCAATTTTTGTTGGTTTTGGTCATGTTTTGATACATTAGTTATATGCTCAAAAGGTCATTAAGTAAGTCATGATTTTGTAAAGGAATTGGCTTGTTTTTGGGAAATTTCATGTCCACATGGCCTGAGACATGGGCATGTGGCTCAGCCATGTGTGACACACGACCATACGACACATCCGTGTGTCCCCTTTAGGTTTTAAGGTTTGAAATTCAGGCTGTTACACAGCCTGGCACACTGGCATGTGAGGCCATTTTGAGAGTTACACGGCCTGGCACACAGGCGTGTGGCCTGGCCGTGCGACCCAACTTCAAAAGCTAGGCGGGCTAGGGCACAGTTGTGTGTCCCTATTTCGATTGTTACACGGCCTAACACACGGGCGTGTGTCTCAATCGTGTGAGTCACATCGCCTGGCCACATGGCCATGTGATTCCTATAGTCCAAATTTTCTAACATTTTTATAAACTTTTCAAATGTTTCCAATTTAGTCCCGATTTGTTTCTAAAGTGTTTTTAGGGCCTCTCGATTAAGGGATGTTAAGCATGTGAATGAGTTATTTAAATTCATGATTTTTTTAATGTGTGAAATGTATGTTTTATATTACATTTTTATGGTAATACTCCGTAACCTTATTATGGCGACGGATACGGGTTAGGGTGTTACAATTCAACCACAAGCTTGGCACAAGCCTAAGCATCATCATCAACAATACACAAGTTAGTGCATTAGTACATAACTTACTTGAATTAAAAATAAGGTAAGTCATTCCTACATGAACATACTTCATTTGATTCATTCACCTTTTCATACGCACATGCATTATTCCATTTGGAAACTTACCTTTTCAATTCCTTCTCATGCCCGTTGAACCATTTAGAATATCATCAGATACTCGGGAAAGCTCATACGAAGTGTGCTTAAACATATAACCGTAACCTTTCCTTTACATCACTGCTCAATGAGCTACGAAATGGGCCTGCTCACATGAGTTGTGGGTCAGAATGTAAGCTAAACGATACTGCTCACACGAGCTGTGGAGTAGCCGCAAAAAATACAGGACCTTAGCCATCGGTAGGACAACCAAGACCAACACCTGAAACATGAAATTCCTAGTGACATGTCATTTGTATCCTACGAATTCCTAAGGTTCAACCAGGACTCGATAACCATCATGGCATTGCTTTGGATATACATTGTTCAATAGCATTATAAATACATAATAACATAAAATTGAATAACATGCAAAATATGTAAAAAGCACTAACTGATTTTAATCTTTACACAAAAATTCATCTAACAATGTTAAAGAAAGAAATATAAAGAAGAGAATAAGGAAAAGAGATGCTAATGGATTTATCGATAAAAGCATGGTTTCGTAATAATCTCCCACCGCGAAAGTCTCACTTCGGAATAGGATCTTTTGATTATAAGAATATAAAATAACCTAAGAAAAAAACTAAGAATGAAAGGAAACCCTAAAATTGTATGTTTAACATGATTACAATGGCCTTTATATATGCTCAACTTCAAATTTTAAAGTGCCTAAATTATCCTTGAAGTCCTTAGAGTTCGATTAGGATAAATACACCTAAATTCCCTCCAAAAAGTAGTCAAAATGTGCAGGAATTTTTGGGCTATACAGGGGCTTGGTTGCAACACAGGCCTGCAGTGTTGTAACATCAGAGTCTGATGTCACGACATCGAGGGCAGTTTCACTCCAGAACTTGTTTTTAGCTTCTGTCTTCCACATCAGTATCTTGGTGTTGCGACATAGGCATTCGTTTTGGCCTGAATAAGCATCTTTAGCTCCTGGCTTGACCTACAAGACCATGTAACCTTATTTAGATATATAAAATGTAATAAAAACAACTAGAAAGCATAAATTACAACTTTAAGTATGAACACCTAAATATATACTAAGATACTTTAATTTACTTATCAAACAATCTAAAGTTATGTATAAAAAGGGTATAAATAATAGTGTAATTCATGGCAGATCAATAACCGAGGAAAATGAAAAATTGTGGATTAGTACCTATGAGTCAACCGTTAGTATATATTAGGTAAGTTCACAGTGTAAGTATGTGTATATGAATATTTCTTTATATTTGTATTAATGTTTGCTAGATAATTGTATTTAATGTGAAATTTCATTATTTACCTATAAATTATTAAATGTTGTGATTGAGTACAAATGGTAAATGGATATTCGAAAGTGATGAATTTTATGGTTGCACAAAATTAAAATGAATATAAAGGACTTATGGTATGTATATGAAAATAAGAAGTGCCTCTAAAAGATTTATTTATCAATATTGTGAGTTTAATTATAATGCCTAATTGAACGTGGTAAATGGTTAGGATATAATTAGCATGCCAAAAGGGTTAGTACGCACACTTGTACGGGATTCGGTGCCTCTATTTTCACTTTGGTGCCTCTGTATTTGCACTACGGTGCCTCTATTAGCATTTTGATGCTCTCTGGTGTCTTTTGGAGGAAACCCGAGTATCTGAGTCAATTTGCTATAGTTCAACAGGCCATGAAACTTTATGCTTAAATGTAAAATCATTCCTTAAATTTAAATTATGTATAATGACTTGTTTGGATATATATGTGAATATGTAAGTTTAGTTTCTTTAATTCAAACTTACTAAGCATTAGTTGCTTACATAGTCATTTTTCACTATTTTGTAGATCATCGGAAGCTCGACTAGTTGGAATCGCTTAAGAGCACAATCACACTATCCATTCATCAATATTGGTAGTTTTGGTTGTTTTGGATAATAATTATAAATGGCATGTACTAGGAATTTTATGTTATTTATCAATGTGATGTGGTTTAAGTTTATTTGCCTATATGCCTTGATTTTGGCTTATAAAATCATGTGTAAGTATATGTTTTGGTCACTTGTTAATGCCTTGAGATTTAAATGGCTTTTGGTTCATTGAAATGTGAATGAAGTGGTTACATGGTAGATGTGTGATGTAAGTTTAAGGCATGAATTTATGGCATGGGATTTGAATTGATTTGGATGTTAAATTGTGGTACCAATAAGGGTATATTGGATAGACATTGTGATTAAATGATATGAGTGTGTTTTGGCATGTAATAAGGCTTGAATGTTGATTTCATAACTTTTTTTGTTTTGATTTTGTGCCAAGCTTATATGTGTCTTAATGTCCTTAGTTGATAGATTGCAAATAAAACTGTAAAAATATGGTAGGTTACATTTATGTATGCTCATATGTAAGTAGGTAAAATATGGATGAATGGTTATTTGATATATATATATATATGACTTATGCTTAATGAATTAACTTGAAATATTGAATTGAGTCAAATTGATGTGTTGAATTGTGGTGTCAATTGATGGCATATTGGTTAGGCACCTAAGTTGGTTGGTTTTGGTATGTTTTAAAGTGTTTTGGTCATGTGAAAATGATTAGAATGCTATGGTTTGTTATGCAAGAAAAGGTCAATGCTTTCGCCTATTTTAGGGTCATTTTGAGAAGTACAAAGCCTGTGTATCTAGTACACAGGCTATCACACGACCATGTACCACACACGGTCACCCCACATGGCTGTGTGTCATTATTGTTTTAGGTGCAGGTTTCACCCAATCTGAGACACGACTGTGTATCTCAAGTCAGTATTGATAACTCTTAAAAAGAGTTATATTTTAGGCTACTAGATGGAATTAATTGTTTGTAATTACATAAATAAATCTGCATTTTTAGGATAATTTCAGAACATTGCATAACAAAGCTGTGGTTGTGTTATAATGGTCATCATTTATTATTTTTATTTCTTGGGGAAGGAAAAGCTGTGGTTGTGTTTGGACACAGGAGAAGGTAGAAGAAGAGGATGAAGAGGATGTAGAAGAAAAATAAGGGAAGTGAAATATTGTCGTGGCAAACGGTGAGGTTGATTGTCAACACAATTGCCATGGTAACTCTAGGAAGGTGACTCAACACTCTATCCATGTCACTCTCAGCCAGCTGGACGTGTACTAGAAAACCACTCTGAAAAAGAGAACCAAATGTGTGCTGAGAAGGACGAATCTACCCAATAAAATAAGGAGAGAGAAGAAGAAAGATAGGAGGAGAATTTGTGTGAGAAGAAGATTGGTGACAATGATTTTTCTCTCTATTGGAGAATTCTAGAGAAAGAAAGGGTAGCAGCTTAAGAGAGTAGAATAGAAATATAAAGAAGGGGGAGAGACAACTATCCTGGATTCACGTACAATCTGAAGTTTAAAGAGAAGCTGGAGTGTGGCAAGAATTCCTTGATTTCTACCTTTATTTTCCTTATTTCTATAATTCGAACTTATTTAAGAATGTTGATAAATGATTTTATTTTGATGTTAACTTTTCCACCCATGAGCTAAATCTTTTCTGGGTTGGAGTTATTTGGGTGAATGTTTTATCATCTTTAATGCCCGTGATTTGAGATTGTCTATGTCACTATTTCATTCGATTTATCCTTATTTTAAATACATGCATGCAAGCTTTAGACATAGTTTATTCTGAAAATGTTAAATATATTGGATCTTGAATCGTTTGATGCAAGCGAATACTCGACAGAATATTCGTAGCACTCTAGATATAGATGTTACGAGTTGTACAGAGAAGAACGTTCATTGTAGTTATTAATCCAGAGTTTTGTAGACATACAATAACTTAGATTTCTGGCTTAAGATCTAGTTATTGAAAAAGGTAGGTTACAGTAGTGACTCTCTGAGCAGTTGATTAGATAATATTTTTCCATAGCATTATTTTGATATAAACATTTAACCTAAATAATTCCGGTCCTATTCATTCAACAATAGGAATAATCTTTCTTTTCTCTGTAATTTGCCACAACATTTTATTTTCCATATAAATTCTTTATTGTTAGCATTTGATTTCATTAATTAATTATACAAACATCTTATTCAACTGAGAATATTTCCTGCTATTCAGTATAGTCAATAGGATTATAATAACTTACTTAATTTATTACCAATTTCTGACCCCCATGGAGACGATACTTACTTATCACTTTATTACTTGAATGATGTGTACACTTGCACAATTGCATTAGTTATTTACACGCAATAAGTTTTTGGCGCCGTTGCTGGGGATCAACAATATTAGTGAAAAGTTTATTTGTTCTTATTCTTGTTATTTTTGTTAAAGCAGTTAATTAGTATTTTATTTTATTTTTCAGGTTTGTATTAGTGCATGAGAAGAAGTATTCAAGAGGATACAAAACAATATTTTGATCCTAAAATAGAAAGGACATTAAGGCGAATAAAAAAAGAGTTAACAAAAATGGAGAAAATTAGAAATGATCCAATCAGAGAAGATCAAGTACTTCAAAATGAAAGGAATGCTGATATTCCCCGAATCATAGATGACAGAGACAGACCCATCAAAAAACATATAGTGCCTATTTTGGATGATCTAAATCCAAGAATTGTTAGGTCACATATTCAAGCTCAACACTTTGAATTAAAACCAGTAATGTTTAAGATGTTGTAAATGGTAAGGCAGTTTAGTGGTTTACATACTGAAGATCCAAGATTGCACTTGAGACTTTTTCTTGAACTCTATGACTCATTCAGGCAGTAGGGTGTCCCTAAAGATGCCTTTAGATTAAAATTGTTCCCTTATTCATTGCGAGATCGTGCCATGTCATGGTTGAATGCGTTACCATCAGGTACGATGGCTTCTTGGAATGAATTGTGTCAGATATTTCTACTTAGGTACAATCCTCCCAACATGAATGCCAAGCTTAGTAATGAGATGACATCGTTTAGGAAATCGAAAGATAAAACATTATATAAAGCATGGGAGCGTTTCAATGAACTAATTAGAAAATGCCCGATGCGTGTTTTTCAACATTGGACATAAATGGAAATGTTCTACAATGGATTAAATGCTCAAACACGGATGGTGGTGGATGCATATGCTAATGGGATGTTGCTTGACAAATCCTATAGTGAAGCATATGAAATTTTGGATACAATAGTAAACAATGATTATCAGTACCCCTAATAGAGTTGGTACTAGTAGAAGAGTTGCTGGAGCAATAGAACTTGATGCGATTACATCTTTAACGACTCAAGCATCATTTTTAACAAATATGATTACAACTCTGGAAAGACCCTCTGCAGTGCAGGAGATGAAGGTTGCAGAACTAGCATGCGTATACTGTGGAGAAGATCATGTTTTTGATGAATGCCCATCAAATTTAGCCTCTGTGTATTACATAGGGAATTTTAATCATAGCAACAACAATCCCTACTCCAACACATACAATCCAGGGTGGAAATAACATCCAAATTTCAACTGGAGTAATCAAGGAATGGGAAATGCCAGCAATGATAATCAATAGAATGTGGCAATGTACCACCTGGATACAATCAACCAATGTTGCGGAAAAATGTGCAACAAATTTCATCATCTTCAACATCAACTATGAAAGCTCTATTAAAAGAGTATATGGCTAAGAATGATGTGATTATTAAAAGCCAAGCAGCTTCCTCAAGAGCTTTGGAGAATCAAGTAGGACAAATTGCCAATGCATTAAGTTCCAAACAACAAAAAGCATTGCCTAGTGACACAGAAAGTTCTCGATCCTAAGGAAAGAAACAATGGAAGGCCATAACACTTCGAAGTGGCACTCAACTTCCAAGAGCTGTGAAAGATGCCTTTACTGAGGAAAAATGTTCAGAAGTTCTCGAAAAATAACGTTCGAATCAGTAGTGGAACAAACTACAAAAGATGGGAGTAAACAGAAGCATACAAAAGCAAATTCATCTTGTAAAGCCAACACAAATGTCATGGAAAAGCAACCTCAACAAATGGAAAGAAGGCCATCATCACCTTTTCTCTAGCATTTCCAAAAGTCGAAGCAAGATGCTCAATTCAAGAAATTTCTAGAGGTCTTGAAGCAATTACACATTAACATACCTCTGGTGGAAGAATTAGAACAGATGCCTAACTATGTGAAATTCATGAAAGATATCCTATCCAATAAGAGAAGGTTAGGGGAGTTCAAAACTATTGCACTTACTAAATGGTGCACAACAATGCTGAAGAAAACACTACCACCAAAATTAAAAGATCCAGAGAGTTTCACTATACCTTGCTCGAATGGAAAACATTATGTAAGCAAAGCATTATGTGATTTAGCTGCAAGTATCAATCTAATGCATATGTCTATTTCAGGAAACTCGTGATAGGAAAGGCAAGACCTACTACAGTCACACAACAACTAGCTGATAGATCATATGTACTGGTAAGAGTTGACAAATTCATTTTTCCAACAAACTTTATTATTCTGGAATGTGAAGCAGATAAAGAGGTACCTATAATAGTTGGACGACCTTTCTTAGCAACTGGTAGAACATTGATTGATGTATAGAAAGGTAAATTAACCATGAGAATTAATGATTAGCAGTTGAAATTTAACGTGTTTGATGCTTTAAAGTGTGCAGACCCAGATGAAGAATGATATGTTGTTGAATTTGTTGACATTGTAATTCAGGAAGAATTTGCAGGACATATGTACAAAAATTTTGATGCAGACTCTGTTGAATTAAATAAAATAGAATTGACTGAAGAATCTAGAGAACTGATGGAAATTCAGCAATTTGGAAATGGATTCAAGAGAAGCTTTGAATTATTAGACTTATCAGGTTGATCTTTCAACCCTTCTCGATCGTTAATAGAAGATCCATCTGTGCTGGATTTCAAGTCATTACCAGTGCATTTGAAGTACACCTATTTGGAAGATAATGATACACTACCTGTAGTTATCTCTGTCGAGCATACAACAGACCAGGAGATGCAATTACTAGAAGTCTTAAAAAAATCCAAGAAAGCTTTAGGATGGTTAATTGCGGATATCAAAAGAATTAGCCGAGCAATCTGCATGCACAAATTAATACTTGAAGATTGCCATGGCAAATCTACTGAACAACAAAGGAGACTGAATCCTGCCATGAAGGAAGTAGTTAAAAAGAAGATTATCAAATGGTTTGATGTTGGAATTATATACCCAATTTCTAATAGCTCTTGGGTAAGCCTTGTTCAGTGTGTACCCAAGAAAGAAGGGGTCATTGTAGTCAGTAGTGATAATAGAGAACTCATTCCCACACGTACTGTCACAGGTTGGAGAGTTTGTATGATAATAGAGAACTCAACAAAGCAATGAAGAAGGACCATTTCCCTCTGCCTTTTATAGATCAGATTTGGACAGACTTTTCTCGATGTTTGGCAACACTTTTAAAGACTATTTGAAAAATTTGGAGTTAGTACTTTGCCGATGTCAAGAAGCAAATCTTGTGCTGAATTGGGAAAAATGCCACTTCATGGTTTCTGAAGGCATTGTTTTGGGCCACAAGATTTCACAACAATGAATTGTCATCAAAAAATCAAAAATAGAAGTCATTGAAAAGTTGCCACCAGCCACTTTAATGAAAGGAATCAGAAGCTTCCTTGATCATGCTGGATTTTACCGTCGCTTTATCAAAGAATTTTCTAAGATATCCAAACCTCTGTGTCAATTGTTGGAATAAAAAATACCATTTCATTTTGACGAGTTATGCTCAAAAGCATTTGAAGAGTTAAAGGGGCAATTAATTATATCACCTATAGTCACTGTACCAGACCGGACTTCATCATTCAAACTGATGTGTGATGCAAGTGACTTTGCTGTAGCTGCAATTTTGGGGTAAAGAAAAGCCAAGATATTTCATGCTATATATTATGCCAGTCATACGTTGACAGATTCACAGCTCAATTATACCATCACGGAGAAAGAATTGTTAGCGGTGATACTCGCCTTTGACAAATTTAGAGCTTATTCAGTGGGCACCAAAGTTATAGTTTATACAGACCATTTTTCCATTAAATACTTGGTGACAAGAAAAGGGTGAAGCCCAGACTCATTAGATGGATATTATTACTGTAGGAATTTGATTTGGAGATCAAAAATAGGAAAGGCACTGAAAATCAAGTGGTTGATCACTTGTCAAGACTAGAAGTAGGGAATAATTATGGTGATAGTCAAATGATTAAAAACGAATTCCCTGATGAACAATTATTATTGGCTATGGCATTGCCATAGTATATTGATATTGTTAACTTTCTAATTAGTAGGTTGCTGCCACCTGCGCTCAATCATCAAGGACGAAGGAAATTTCTTCATGATGTCAAGCAATATTACTGGGATGAGCCATTTCTATTCAAGCAGCATGTAGATCAAGTAACTCAGAGATGTGTTTCGGATGATGAAATTCAAAGCATCTTGCATCACTGTCATTCTGTACCTTATGGTAGACATTTTGGAAACATGTGAACAGCTGTAAAGGTTCTCCAACCTAGTTTTTATTGGCCCACCATATTTAAATATACTCATGAGTTCTGTCAAAGTTGTGAACGCTGTCAAAGAACTGGTAACTTTTCAATGAGACACGAAATGCCGCTGCAAAATATTTTAGAGGTGAAATTATTTGATGTGTGGGGAATTGATTTCATGGGTCCATTTCCACCATCTTGGGGCAATATCTACATTCTTGTCACTGTGGATTATGTCTCCAAATGGGTTGAAGCTGTGGCTTTACTTGCAAATTATGCCAAATCAATTCTCAGATTCCTGCATACAAATATTTTTACCAGGTTTGGTACCCCTCGTGCCTAAATTAGTGATGAAGGTTCACATTTTGATTACAGATTAGTTGTCAATGCTCTAAATATATATGGGGTTAAACATAAATTGCCATGGCATACCACCCACAGACAAATGGACAAGCTGAAATTTCCAACAGAGAAATCAAGCAAATTCTGGAAAAAGTTGTCAATCCCAACCACAAGGAATGGTCAGCAAGGTTGGATGAGGATTTGTGGGCTTATTGCACAACTTTCAAGACACCGTTGGTAATGTCACCTTTCAAGTTTGTATATGGTAAACCATGTCATTTGCCAGTTGAGCTAGAACACAAAGCATTTTGGGCAATCAAGAAACTAAACATGGCCTGAGGTGCTTTTGCAACTCATCACTTATTGGAGCTTAATTAGATGGATGAATTTCGAGCTCAAGCTTATTAGAATGCCAGAATGTACAAAGAAAAGACAAAGCGATGGCATGACAAGAAAATTTTACCACGACAATTTGTACCTGGACAACAAGTCTTGCTCTTCAATTCCAGACTTAAATTATTTCCTAGAAAATTAAAGTCGAGATGGTCTGGACCATTCAAAGTAGAGCCTATATACCCTTATGGAGCTATCAACGTTAAAGATGGAAAAATAAGATCCACTTTCGAAGTCAATGGTAAATGCCTGAAACATTATTTTGGAGCTCCTATAATGCGCGACAAAAAAATTATTTCTCTTTAAAATACTTAAAATTGTTCTCTTGCAAAAATTTTCTTCCTTTATTTTATTTTACTTTTTCTTATTTATTACCCAATAAATTTATTTAACTATTTATTTTCTCTTGTTACAAGTTTCTTTTTAGGCCAGAGTACATACAAATTGATATTGATTTTGAGTTGTGAATGGTTGAAGCTATAGAGGGTTTGAAACAACAATTTTGTGTGTTGGAAAAACATCAGAAAATGCTTGTCACTAACTTTGGAAAAGCTTAAGATGAGATGGACATCTTTTGGGAATATGTTCGCTAACGTGATATTGCTATTCATAAATCCCTGCAAAAGAACTTCTCACGCCCAGTGCCACCATTTCCTGTTTTCCTAAGGACCTGCTATTCAATCCTGAAGTAGAAGATGAAGAAACTATTATTGTTTCCATGCACAACCAAGAACCAGAAAGAGATGAAGCCAGGATAGAATCTGTCCATATTGAATCTGATGATGATGAAATGGATACGACTTAGACTATTGCATCTGCACCATTATCCAATGCCCCTATGACTGCCCAGGAACGTGCAGTTCATGAACTGATTGATGAACTCACAAAGTCAGACACTGAAATTGATGAGAAATAGGTGCCCATCAATCAGCTTAAAAGAAAACAATTCAAGAAGGCTACTGATAAAATTGTTCAAGCTGATAGTGGTGACCAGGACAGGCAGCAACTTTACAAACGAGCTACAAGGAAATCTACACGACCCAAGTAAAGTAACATTCTTCCCATCTAAGTTTTGATTTTGATAATTTTCATTCATTTTAGTTCATATCTGTTAATTGCATTCATGTAGCTTTTATTCATTTTATTCTTTCATGTTCATGTATTGAGGATAACACATCCCTTAGGTTTGGGGGTGTGTTGTACATATAGACTAAATTGTTAATTGTTCATAAGTCCTTTTGCCATAACATTCAATTTCTATTCAATTGCCTGATTATGTGAGTATATGGTTATCAATGATGTCCAATGAGGATAATATCTCTTCTTTGTAAACATAGAAAATATTGTGATAGTTGTTTAGGCGTGTTTAGCATAGGACAATTGTTGAAAATGAATTTCTAAAAGCAGAATAATTGAAATATAAATGCAATTAGGCTATAGTAGCATTCTTTGAATAAATTTAGGACTTTTTGGCTTAGATTCAGTATAGTAATAGTGTATAATTTACGTCATGGTAAAATAATATGAATACTCCAGTCTTGTATCTGTTGAGTAAGTTAGTAATATTTTATTTGCTCCATTAAATTGTTGACAAGAAAATTGAGTTCAGATATGAGTGTTTGTCAAAAAAAAAAAATTAAATATTTTAGGGACACTCTACTGAATTTTTAGGCTAAATTGCTAAGAAGTTAATTGTTTGCTCCATCCATCTTTTTAGTTAAAACTTTTGTTTCATGACTGATTTATATTCAGATTGTGACATGATATAATACATGGTAGTCTAGTGTATGCTCTATTGAGGTTGTCAAATATAAAATCATGTGACAATATGAATTCCCTAGAAAATTTTTTGCTGGAAATTGAATAAATGTGAATAAAAAAACTGAGTTTAGGAGAAAGATAACCTAGGTATATTCAAAAGAAATCTGCTATAGTTTTAATTGCTGAAATATTTAGGAACTTTTACCTTTAGGAAACATTTTCAGCACTTCATTTTCTAAATAGGTTTACAAGAACTGTAACCAATTTTTCTTTGTTTCAATAGAAGGTTGCTGAGAATAGAGGTACACAGTATGCTCGTTATGATTTGGCAGTATAATTGGTGACCGATTGTTTCGGCAATTCCTTGCATTCATGCATATTCATACATTATTTGCTTGAAGGCTAGCAATAATTCAGGTTTGAAGGTGTGATAACTCTTGAAAAGAGTTATATTTTATGCCTCTAGATGGAATTAATTATTTGTAATTAAGTAAATATAGCTGCATTTTTAGGATAATTTTAGAAAATTGCATAATAAAGCTTGGATTACGCTATAATGGTTATCAATTATTACTTTTATCACTTCGGGAAGGAAAAGTTGTGGTTGTGGTTGTGGTTGGACACAGGTGTAGGTAGAAGAACAGGATGAAGGGGATGTAGAAGGAAAATAAGGGAAGTGAAACATTGCCTTGGCAAATGGTGAGATTGATTGTCAACACAACTGCCAATTTCAGGAAGATGACTCAGCACTCTATCCACGTCACTCTCAGTCAGCTGAACGTGTACCAGAAAAACCACCTTGAAAAAGAGGAGAAACAAATGTGTGTTGAGAGGGACGGATTTACCCAATGAAAGAAAGAGAGAGAAGGCGAAAGAGAGGAGAATAACTTGTGTGAGAAGAAAATTGGTGACAATGATTTTTCTCTCCATTGGAGAATTCCAAAGAAAGAAAGGGTAGCAGCTTAAGAGAGTAGAATACAGACATGAAAAAGAGGGAGAGACAACTATCCTGGATTCACGTACAATCTGAAGATCAAAGAGAAGCTGGATTGTGGCGAGAATTCCCTGATTTTAGCCTTTATTTTCCTGATTTCTGTGATTCAAACTTATTTTAGAATGTCGATGAATGATTTTATTTTGATGTTAACTTTTCCACCCATGAGCTAAATCTTTTCTAGGTTAGAGTTATTTACGTGAATGTTTTTGTAACATCCCAAAATAGGGCCTAAACGAAACAGTGGTTGCGAAACCACGAATCCGAGATAGAAAAGTTTATTGTGATTAATTTTTATGATTTACTGATTGATTGGATGCATGTGTTAGAATACCGATAAGAAATTTCAGCAATTGCATGTCTGAATTGCATATTAGGGTTTAACTGCAAAAGTGGGTAAATATGAGTTTTAGATGATAAAGAATTTAATTAAAGTGCATAATTGAAGTAGAGGTCCTTAAATGGTAATTATACCATTATATTTTCATGGACAAATTTGGGCATGCATAGATAAAAATAACTAAAGTTTTAAAGAATGGCATTTTAGTCATTTGGTAATAAAAAAATTAAAAGGGAAAAAGATGGAAAAATGTGCTCAACTTCTTCCATAGGGCCAAAACTTCAAGGGACACCATAGCTATGGTTTCTTCACTTTCTCGAGCACATAGTAAGTGCATCCAGGCCCCGTTTTTAATGTTTTTTTATGTTTTTTTGAGTCCTCGTAGCTCGGTTTAGCTTATTTTACCATTAACTCATGTTAGGGTTCATATTTGGAAAAATACCCATAGGTAAAATGTGTTTATTTTGATATTTTATGGTAGAATATG
>CM025153.1:6638777-6652038 GCA_013467495.1 Gossypium gossypioides
AATAAATAAATAAATAAATAAATATCAAGAGATTGAAAAGTAGAATTGATCAAATTTGGTTATGGGTGATTAGCTCGCTTGAGTAATCTTTATTAACTGTCGCTTCGGGTTCCTCATCAATCAACTAGTCGCTTTCACAATAGGATCTTTCGGTCCTCCCTAAAATAATGAGTCAACAATGACTACTTATCTTCTGACCTCACAGTCCAGACCGGTTTAGGGAGAAGGTATTCACGGATAAGTCATACTAATTTTGGGTTAATTCCCACCTTGATGACTTCTTAGGGTTGTCAAGCCTAGGGTTTAGGTTCTTCCTCTCCCAAATATTTGATCCGTTGAGTGACCCTATAAAACAGTTAATAGATCATACCTCCACTCGCTAATCCCCCTTAGAAGGATTAGTTCCTCATGGTTTGCATGAACAATATAGAATCAATATAAAGAGTAAACATGATAAATAAATCGAAAGCATAGAGTTTAAGAAAAATTCTGACTTGTATTAAGTATGAATGTGAATCGACAAAGTTTGATTATCTCAACAAATCAGATCTCTAGATATAAAACAAAGAAAAAACTTGAAAGTAAATCTAAAACCTAGGAAAAGAAAAAAAAACTAAATTGAAACCAAAAGAAAATTTGAAGCTAAGTAATTGGTGTTCATAATGTGTGACAAATGAGCCTATTTATAGATTTCAAGTGGCCATCGTCTTTAACCCTAGGTTAGTTGACGTTCCCGAGCTTTAAGTTAGATTGTGCAGACCAAAACGCACCTTGGCTCGTGTTACTTTTTGTCCAGAGTCGATGTTGCGACACATCGGGACTTGTGTCGCGACATAAGAGTCAGTATACTTCTCTTGGGATGTCTTTAGGGGTATGTTGCAACACCCTTAGGTTGTGTTGTAACACTGAAGGTAGTCTCGTGATTTCTCCATTCTGCTCTCTATATTGCGACATTTATCATTCCGTGCTGTGACGTAATGATCAGCATCGATTTAGTAGGCTTTCTAATTGTCTCCTGCACACTTACAAAGTTCATTAGCTCACCCTTAAGCCTCATTCGGCCAGTAAGGTCAATAAAAGACTCAAGTTGTACATTTTATTGTCTTTAAGAAAACTTACGAAAACATAATTAAAACCTAATGCAAATAGTTGCTTTCAAGCTTCTAAAGTGTGAAAATTAGTCTAATCTAATACACTAAATTACGACAGGTCAAACTCCCCCACACTCATGTCATTTCTTGTCCTCAAGCAACACAAACAAAACAAGAAATATAATAGACAACCCTTGAGCAAATATAATGCAAGTATTGAATTTGGAGCACATGAGTAGGCATTTCATATTAACAAAAAACTTTAACATGATGAATAATTGATTTACCACTTTTGACCTCAAACATCTAAGTAATTTAGCATTAAGGGCTTCATCTGTAAGAATTCATCAACAAATCACACAAGTAATTTAATTATCCTAGCAGAATACAAATAGTAGGTAATGTGATTGTTTAATAAAATGCCCATTTATGCATAAAGATATTTAGGGTCTCACCTGTAGGAATCCATCAATAAATCGTACAAGTACTTTGATTATCTGAGCATAATACAAATAGTCGTTTATGTGTATGTTTAGTATGATGTTCATTCATGCATAAGGATGTTTATGTCACATAGGAATTTTCGGCTTGTAATGTTCTGAGGTTTAGGACAGGTATAAAATTCAAAAATAGTAAGAATCAAAAATGTTACTAACACGAAAATATTTTGGCACATCGTATTGATCCCTATTCATCCCCCTTAACGACCCTTACCCGTTCATCGTCTTATTTCTCCTTCTCTCACCTTCTTTGTTTCTCCACACAAGAAATCATAGCATGACATAGTCACTACGGCTAGCCTACGAGTTTTTGTGCACTAATGACCACCTCTAGACGTACCAACGTCCAAAGTGTGAATACTGCAACTAAAAATATGAATTTGAGATGGCATCCGCAAGTATATGGGTCAGGTTGTAATATAATTTGTTTAGAACAAAACACTTGGTAAGTATTCCAAGGATCATACCTAAGGAATTAAAGTTTTAGGGAAAACTGTTGTTAAGCCAATTACAAAAAATAATTACTAATCTACTAGAGTCACGAATTATTAGTGTTAATCAAGAAGCAAGATGAAAATAATAAACTAAATAAATGTAACTAAACCTCAACCTACTCTTACGTTCATGTATCGGCTTTTCTTATTCCTTATTTTGACTATGTGAGTTTCTTTTAGCCTAGATCCAATTGTTTTACCTAATTCATTATTGATGTAGGGTTCTAATCAATCAACAAGTCGATACCCTAGCAGGATCTTTCAATCTTCCACTGAAATAGCAAGTCAACAAGAATTACTTATCTTCCCACCTCACAGTCCAAACTGATTCGGGATTAAGGTTTTCACGGATAGGCTATACCAATTTTGGGTTAATTCCCACCTAAATGACGGCCTAGGGCTGTCAAGCTTAGGTTTACGTTCCTCCTTTCCCAAACAGCTGATCCACTAAGAAACTCTATCATTCAATCAATTAATTAGTTAAAGCGATTAAAACATGCAAAATATGTATAAAGCAATAAATTGATTCTAATCTTTACACAAACATTCATCTAACAATGTTAAAGAAAAAGAAATAAAAAAGAGAATAAGGAAAAGAGATGTTCATGGATTTATCGATGAAAGCATGGCTCTGGAACAATCTCCACCCACGTAAGTCTCACTTTGGAATAGGATCTTCCGATTATAAGAACATAAAATAACTGAAGTAAAAACTATGAATGAAAGAAAAACCTAATAATCAAAACCCTATAATTGTGTCTTTAAACTGATTACAATGGCCTTTATATAGGCTAAACTTGAAATATTAAAGTGTCTAAAATATTCTTGAAGTCCTTAGAGTTCAACTAGGACAGATACTCCTAATTTCCCTCAAAAACATAATTAAAGCTTGCAAGAATTTTTGGACTGCGTAGGGGATTGGTTTCAATACACAGGCCTACGATGTTGCAACCAACCACAGGGGGTATGTCGTGACATAGGAGGATCTTGTCATGACATCAAGGGCTGTTTCACTCCAACACTTGTTTTTAGCTTATATATTTGACGTTAAGACATCAGTATCTTGGTGTCGCAACATAGGCATCAGTTTTTGCTGGAATAAGCATCTTTAGCTCCCGACTTAACCTAGAAGCTCATTTTACCTTATTTAGATATATAAAATGTAATAAAAACTACTAGAAAGCATAAATTACTACTTTAAGTATGAAAAACTACTAGAAAGCTAAAGTTATGTGTAAAAAAGGTATAAATAATAGTGTACTTCATGGCAGATCACACCCCACACTTAACTTGTTGCTTGTCCTCAAGCAACCAAAACACATATATTGAAAAAAAAATAACTTGACTGCCTCCAGACATACTAATGTCCAAAGTGTGAATACTGCAGTAAAAGATGTAGATATATGAGGCAGTATCTGCAAGTATACGGGTCTAGTTGTAATATAGTTACAACAAAGTAAGTAAGCACTCCGAGGATTGTACCCAATTGAGGTGAGTGCCAGATCAATTTTAACCTAAACAATAAAAGATCTAATTAGTACTTTAATTTAGTTATAGTACGAAAGTAAAGTAAAAGGAGTTTTTAAGATTTTTATAATAATAAAATAACATAAAGAAATAAAATTCAAGAAATCAAAAAATAGGATAAATCAAATCTAATTATGGGTGATTGGTTCGCTTCGATAATCCCCATCAACTGTCACTTTGGGTTCCTCATCAATCAACTAGTCACTATCCCACTAGGATCTTCTGATCTTCTACTCTAATAATGAGTCAACAAGAAATACTTATCTTTCGACCTCACAGTCCAGATTGGTTTGGGGTGAAGGTGTTCACGGATAGGCCATAACAATTTTGGTTGAATTCCTATATTGATCACTTCCTAAGGTTGTTAGGCCTATGATTTTAAGTTCTTCCTTTCCCAAATAGCTGATCCATTGAGTAACCCTACAAAACAGTTAATGGAGCATACCTCCACTCACTAATCCCCCATAGAAGGATTAGTTCCACTTAACTTGTTGCTTGTCCTCAAGCAACCAAAACACATATATTGGAAAAATAAATTAATATGGGAATGACTTAATTTCTTTCTTTAAACAAGTGAAAGTTAGTGAAGATGGATGTAAATAAGAACCTCACACCTAAACTCCCCCACACTTAACTTTTTGCTTGTCCTCAAACAAACCAAGTCTAGACATATAGCATGAAATAATGAGACGTCCCGACGATTTTATTATTACTAAGAATATGATTGTTAAATATTAAAGGTATAAAAATCATTATCGCACATGTAACTTAATCTTGATAGTTCGATGCCTTAAAAATTTTTAAAGTAAATTAGTATTAGTTTACAAAGTTACATTACTAACAAATTAGAAATAATTATCATGACCAAATGTTTAATAATATCACCATTAACATAAATCAAGTAGATATGTAGTAGACACAATCATGTGAATCAAAAACATTCATTAAATAAAATTGTTAGCAGTTCCAGAAGATTAAGCATAGAGAACGCTTAAGTCACATTGGTCTTCTCGGCTTGTAACATTTTGAGGCTTAAGACGGTATGAGTTCAAAGAAAGATATGTCTCAAAACGGTTCAAACATTAAAAATAGTTAGACACGTGACATTTTTCCCTCTCTTCCCCCTTCATGTCCCATCCAAACTCACCACATTTTGTCTCCCTCTCTCACCTACCTTATCTTTCCATGTAGGAAGATACAATATAATACTAGCAACTATGTTCAGCTTAATGAGTTCTGGTGCACTGATGAATGAGTTTTCTCACTTTTCTGACTTTTTGTTTTGTTACTTTGACTTTTTACTCTTTTCTCAGTTACAGTGCTTTTATTTTTGTTTTGTACTTTTTCTCCTCGTTTTTACTTTTGACTTTTTCTTGATTTTTCCTTGTTGCACATTTTTTCCTGACCTATAATCATTGTATCACATAATTTCTTCTTTTTTCGACTCTTTTCTTTTAAACCACCATAATGTATCTACCTAAACCCTCAATATATATGGTATGACGTCTATTTTGTAATGTATTAAAAGCCCAAAGATAAGGAAGTCAATTTATGTCTGGTCTTTGGGTACCAATTTTTGTAGGTTCATCAAAAAGGAGTTATCATACTTAAATAAGAAGAATAGGGATTCATAGTTGAGAACTCTTGAAAGGAGTTATATTTGATGTCTTTAAATCTAGCTAATTGCCTGTACTAAGGTACATTTAGTTACATTTTAAGACATTCCATTAGTATTTTTCTTGTTTTAGCATTACATTAAGAGCTTGGACTATACTTAAATGTTAGTTATTTTTAATTGCTTGTGGAAGGGTTGTGTGTGGTGGATTACCAGGTGCAGGATAAGGAAAAGAAGTAAAGAAGTGAAAGTTTGTCGGGGCAAAGGGTTGGACAGTTTATCAATATGAATGCCATGGCAATGCTGGGAAGATGCCTAATCAACATTCCAAGTGAACCGGTCTTAGGCCCAAGTGAACTTGTACCAAATATAATTACCTGAAAAAGAGAAAACAAAATCATAGACTGTTGGCTACCAGATATAACTACTTGAAAAATAGGGGAAAAATCATGGATTGTTGGATTTACTATAAGAAAAAAGATTATAAAACCTAAAGGGGGAAAACTTGAAGGGGGCAGACAACCAAAGGGAAGATCCTTATGCAAAAAAAATATAAGGTAGTGGCTGAGTAGAGACGACTAAAGGAAGACGAAGTCCCTCTCAACCACCACAGGACACTGCATCACTGGAGTGTGGGTTGGATCATCAGAAGTTATCTTCCCGAAGTTCTTCCATTATTTCTTGATTACTCATCATAAATTGATTTGATGAAAATGATGTTGAATGATATTTTGGATTTGAATTTTAATTTCCAACCCATGAGCTAAATCTCATAGGGTTGGGATTACTTGATGAAACTCTTATTTTCTTTAATGATTGAAGCCTAGATCTGCTTAAATACACTATTTCATTCAACGGTTCTTTACAAAATTGCATGTTTGCAAACTCTAGACATAGATAAATGTACCGCATGTTCATTAAATTAATCTAATTCTAACAAGGTTAGGTTAATGAGATTGAAATTGAATTATATGAGAAAGTGTTTGACCAAATACTTGTAGCAGCCTTTAGACATAGAGTAGTGTTCATACGAAAAGTTTATGTGTTTTTGGTTTAAAACTATGAACAAAGTCAATGTGGGAATTTCATTTGGGACTAGACCTTTTAAACTGTTATTTTGGATTTGGAACTTTGATTTTGGTTTACTTTTGTTATGGATGATGCATCTTACGCTTATTTGATATACTTATTTTAAAAGAAGTTGAGAAGTGGTTGAAATGTGATTTAATGGACAGAACATTATACTACAGCTATTAGCATGTTTCAATTGACCAAATAATTCATTTTGTGCATATGGGTTCTTTAAAAATGCATGGTTTGTTGATTTGGAAAGTTGTGTAATTACTTTTGAGTCTAATCCTATATACAAGTATGTAATCTTTACTTAGAGATTCAAATTATGCCATGATGTGTTATGGAGGTTATGAGCATGTTTTAAATGTGTCCAAACTTTGAATTGTTGAATTGCATGCCTGTTTGCTGTAAAAAGGCATAGGACGTCAAGACGACATTCAAACGTTGTCAGGACGTAGAACTAGCGTTGGGACGTCCTTCTCGTGTCGTCGAGACAAGCAAGCCCCTATAGGGGACGTTGCGACATGTAGCATCACGTCATCTTGACTCAAGTAATGCTATTAGATCCCTAAATAGTTACTAAAGTCCCTAAAAATGCATAACCTAGTAATTCAAGTGTTTAATTTCATAACTCCATAGATAAAGTTTGTATACATTTTAATTTGGCACTTTTTCATCCCTTACGATTTAGTCCTTTAAACTCTAATTTCTAAATTGGCTAAAAATTAGTATTCAGATTAAGACAATTTTTTCAAAAATATGGTTAGTAGCAGTTTAGAGTTGTAATGTACTCTATAATTGTCATTGATTGAATGTTTTCTTTCATGTGTTGCGTGTGAGATAGAATGTGATGTATTTCGAGTCACTTCAGTGACTACTGTCATGTTCGATTCTGAGTTGGACTATCTTGATTAGGTTTGGGATGCCACACATTAGGATAAGAGTTCATGCTATGATTCAAAAAAGCACAGAAAGGGCGATTACCATCAAATTAAGGGGTCGTAGGATTGGGCTTAATGTGTTGTCCAACAAACCCTATAGTCTTTGAAAATCGGTTCAATTGTTCCAGTTTATAGATTTGGAAAATGACTACTACCTTGTGAAGTTTAAAGTGAATGAATATTACAGTAAGGATTTGCTGAAAGGACAATGAATAATTTTTTGCCAATATCTAGTTATTGAACCCTGGTTGAAATACTTTTCAACATCACAAGAGTATCCCCATCAAGTGGTTGTTTGGATCCATTTGTCAGGGTTCTCTAGGGCCATGTATAAGTGGAGTTTATTGAAAGCGGTGAGTAATATTATTGGTCAGGTGATTAAGGTAGACGACAGTATTAATAATAAGACTCGAGGTCGTTCCACTCGTTTGGCGATTAGTATTGATCTTAGACAACCTCTCATTTTGAAGATTCGTGTTTATGAAAAGATTCAAAGAATAGAATATAAAGGATAGCCTAATAGTTTTTTTTACTGTGGCCTATCTAGGCACATTAAGAAGACCTATCCTAACACTAGTTGAGAGAAGGAAAAGAATAATAAGGATAAAATTCTATTTTTTAAGCTACCTTCAATGATGGAATTGAACCATAGAGCTGAAGAAGAGGCTTTTGGTCCATAGATAGTGGTTTCCCGGAACCTTTGGCGACCATCAAAGAAGCTTATGAATATTAAAAGTGAGAAGACTCTTAAATCAATAGAACATTGTTCTAATATTATTGTTGATTTGGAAGATAATTCGGGAGAAATTGAAGCTAATATCCCATAGGGGATCTTGGATACAAATATTATTCCTAATGTTTCTCAACCAGTTTTTAATGTTGGAAAGGAGACTGGGCTTGGATTGAAGTTGGATAAGGAGAAAGGCAAAGGACTAGCCTATCATTGATGAGAATTGTAATCCTAATGCATTGAGAAGGGAGGATGGGCATGTTTCAAATGTTCGACCAAAATTTCTTAAGGGCGAAGCTTCAACATCTTTTCCACCTGAGATTAAAATAGTGAAATGGAGTAACATTCGCAATAGTCCAAGACGATTTCGGGTACAAATCCAAGCTAGGCTAAAAGGTTGGTTTCAACGTCGAAAGTGTTGCGTGCCCTTTCTGGGTCAATTAGTGTGGTTAGCAACAAAGTAGAGACTCAACATAAGGAAGCTGTAGCCGTGGAAACTCCATATGATGTGGGTAAAAATATGCAGAATTAGGCTTGAAAAGATTTTCATCATCTTTTTTCTTTAAATTTTTTTGAATCCTACTATTTTCACTTGGAATTGTCAGGGAAGCAGTAATCCTCAATTTCATTGCATTATTAAGTAATACATAAGAGAATTTTATATTGTTATAATAGTTTTATTGGAAACTCGATTGAGTCGTATCAAAGCTGATTTGGTAATTACTTAGATTGTTTTTGAGCCCTCTCATTGAGTAGAAGTGAAGGGGTTTGCAAATGGCATATGGGTATTATGGAATGACTCAATTCAAATTGATATCATTTCTAATCATTTTCAATTTGTTCATATTGGTGTAAAGGTGATTAGTAATGGTAATTTTTTCAAATTGACTATTTTGTATGGTAGTCCAAATTCGACAAGGAGACAAGAATTGTGGTGTTGTTTAGATTGGCTTGCAAGTAGCATTATTGCTCCATGGCTTCTTGCAAGCGATTGGAATGTAATTCTTAGTTCAGAAGATTATAAAAGGGTTCAGGATGGTTCTACAAAGGTGTGCCACAAATTTGAAACTTTTGTTTTCAACAATAGTTTACAAGGTATAGATTTTTTGGGCCTAAGTTCACATGGAGTAGAAGGGAATCTTTTGAAAGAATGGATAAGGCTATTTGTAACATTGACTTAAATCTGACTTTTTTTGAAATATAAAGTCCAACACCTTCATCGTTTGAAGTTAGATCATTAACCTTTATTAATAAAATTGGATGGTGAATTAAAGCATAGGATGGAGAGGCCTTTCATATCTTTTGTAAGGTGGCTATTGCATGAATCTTTTCTTGATTTTGTTAGATTGAATTGGAATGACATAGGGAGCATAGTAGAGACTATTTGTTGAATTTTTCAAGCATTGGAATAGGGATGTTTTTGGAAATATAATTATGCAAAAGAGGAAGATTAGTGTGCAGCTCAGAGGAGTGCAAGATGCTATAGACATCCGTCCTATTAGAAATTTGCAGAAGTTGAAGTTGAGACTCGATCAGAGTTAAAGTTTATTATGGATATGGAGGAACATTTTTGGAAACAAAATTCAATGTGTGATTAGGTGGTTAATGGTGATAGAAACATAAAGTATTTCTTTCATACTATAGATCATCGTAGAAGTAACAGGATTGAGGCACTCCTAGTCAGTGATTGGCAATAATGTTTTGATTCTGAAACCCTTAAACTTGAAGTTATTAACTATTACTTGAAACCTTATTCGTTGGAAGGTATGGTTGTTGGTGGCTTATAGAATGGTGACATGTTTCTAGCCTTACAAAAATGGATCATGGTCGACTTTCTGCTGAGATTAATATTGCTAAAGAGAAGGAAGCGTTGGATACTATGGCCCCTCTCAAAGCATCAGGTATTGATGGCATGCACTCAAATTTTTTCAGAGTCAATGGGATATGATGGGACCTACTGTATGTCGTATTGTTAAAGACTCATTTAATAGTAAATCAATTGACCTAGAGATTAACAAGTCCCTAATTTTGTTGATTCTGAATCTTAGACCACCAGAGTTGCTATCTCAATTCCAACCATTAGTCTTTGCTCAGTTCTCTACAAAAGCATCATAAAGGTTATAGTGCACAAACTGAAACTAGTTTTGCCAAAGCTCATTGCTCCCAACCAAGTAATCTTGTTGTTGTTAGATTTATCATTGATAACATCCTGATTGCACAAGAGGCTTTTCATTCTTTGAAAACAAAACAAGGTTGAAATGGTTAGATAGCAATCAAAGTGGACCTTGAGAAAGCATATGATTGTTTTCATGGGATTTTTTGGAAGAGATGCTCAAGTATGTAGAGTTTCTTTTAGATCTTTATGAGTTGTGTTACAACTTTGTATATGCAAATTCTCTAGAATGGAAGTTCACTTTGGAGTTTAAACCTACTAAAAGAATTCAACAAGGTGACCCGCTATCACCGCATCTTTTTGTACTTTGTAAGGGAAAGTTAGGCCATTGTATCCAGAAGGCACTGTCGAATGATTTATGGAAACCAATTAGATTATCAATGGACGGACTCCCTATTTCTCACCTCTTCTTTGCAGATGATCTAGTTCTTTTTTGCAAGGCAAATATGGAGCAAGCGAGTATTATTGAAGATGTTATTTTAAAATTTTATTTTTTTATACACCGAATGAACATGCAGAAGACTCAAGTTTTTTTCTCGAAAAATGTTGATAATGCTAAAAACACTATTAGTAGACAATTCAAGGTAAGTTGGGTGGTAAACTTGGGCAAATATCTCAAGGTGACACTATTCCATAAAAGGGTTACGAATATGACTTATGTGTTTCTTTTATGTAAGATTAAAGCATGGAAATTTGGTTAGGATGCTAAGCTTTTGCTTTAGCTAAGAGAATGACACTCGCTAAATCAATTATGAATGCAATCCCGATTTATTTCATGTAATCTGCTCTTTTTCCTTCGAGTATTTGTAAGGAAATTGAAAAGTTGATTTGAAAGTTTATTTGGGGGTCGACGACATCAACAACTAAAACTACTCTGTTAAATTGGGATAAATGATGACAACCCTATGATCGAGGAGGTTTAGCTTTGAAGCGTATTCATGAGCAGAATAGGTCATTTATTTTGAAGCTTGGTTTTGGAATGTTATCTAACTTGGACTCTTACTGATTGTAAATCTTGCACACAAAGTATGGTTTGTATGGAGGATGTTTGTTGAATATAGAACGAAGGAATTGTAGCTATGTGTGGAGATCATTGTCTACGGTTTGGATAGATTTGAGGAGGAGTGTGTTTTGGCAGCTTGGTGATGGTCGCAACACTAAATTTTGGACGGACATATGGATTAGTGAACTAGGTCCTCTAATTGATTCTTTCATTGTTGGAGAATTGGTTTTCAAAGAGGCTAGCATGTATGCCATGACTACTATCGCTGGGGAATGGAATTGGGACTATTTTGAGAATGAGTTACCACAGAACTTTTTATCTTGTATTGCAAGCATTCGACCCCTAAGAAATGATGTTGGCCTTGGTAGATTTACAGTTACGAATGGCTATAAGACATGAGTTCAAGGCGAGTGGACTCTAAAAGAAGAAAAATGGGATTTAGCTTGAAAATTTAGAGGCTTGCAGAGAGTATTCAAAGTGGTGCCAAAGAGGTATGTGTTGGAAAAAAATTCAGTTTGAAAATGGTTTTCATGCACATCGAAAAATTAAAATTTTAAAAATCGACTCGGTTTGTAATATTTATAGCAATAAACCTTAACTGAATTTGTACTTCTGTTTACGGCTTAGCAGACATTCGTTATTCTCAACTTTCAACCAAATGATATTCTCCGCTATTCTCATACCAGAAATTGCTTCGAGTGTGAGCTCAATCCAATTGAATCGAAACACAGAACTAGAAAAAATTTTCTCTCCTTTTGGGGCAAAAACAAAAATTCTCTCTTTTTAATAGAAACCAATAAAATTGTTGTTCTGGAAAAATATATGTAATAGTTAAGAATAAATTCTCACTATTTTTTGGCAAAATAACAATCTCTTAAAGTTGTGTAAATAGCTCTATCGGTGCCATTATTTATAGAAGGAGAAAATAGAACTCTTATTGAGTTGTAGTGGTCTATTTCAAATAGAAAAACAACTTCTTACTTAGAGTAGGAGAGAGGTGGATGACACACCCTAGTACTCCAACTAGGGTTGATGATGTCCACGAAACTAACTAAAAATTTGACTAAGGCAAGTGCACCTATCAATTAATATTATAGCCACGATAAGGAAAGATATCGTTTCCACGAATACCAAAAGTACTAGTAATTACCGTCTTTCTATTATTTAATTGAATAATTCAAGTGATTAATTAAAAACTAAAATTAACTAAATTATTTACTAACGAACACGACAAAGAAAAAAACACAAAAATAATCAATTAATAACCAAAGAAACGAAACAATACCCAGTAAAGAATTTACCTAGATTTCATCTGTCACTATCAATCTAAATTACGCAATTTCTTTACTTAGTATCTTGATCCGAAAAATCCCTAAATTATGCAAATACCTCTTTCGAGCATAAGAGCAATTGACTCTAGGTTGATTAATTGAAATTTCTTTCTAATTAAAATCTCTATTATTGCATTGACTCGTGCTATGGATTCCCCCTATTACATTTGACTCTAACTCGATAGATTTATGTCATCCTATTTCTAGGATTACATGCAACTCCATTCAATTACGGAAGATCTACTCTTAAATAGGGTCTATTCAACCACCAATTTAAACACATCAAATATGGATTAATAATCTAGAAATATCAAACCAAGAATTAGGCACACATAATTGAGAACAAGAAACTAAGTATTTATTGCGTAAAATTAAAATCGAACGACAGAATCCATCATAGGGTTCATCTCCCCTAGGTATTTAGAAAATTAGTCCATGCTTGAAAATAAAAATATCCAAGATATAGTATAACAGAAAGAACTAAAGAAACTCATGATAACTTCCTAAGATATCAATTGAGAATCTTCAATATTGATGGAAATCTGTTTCAGAATCGGCTTCAATGGTGTTTTTTGAGTTGTTTTCTTAAATATTCTACAACGATTCACTCCGATCTTCTTATTTTTGTTATATATACATCTTAGAATACCCAAAAAACCTAAAAATCATGATTTTCCGAAGTTTGGTGTGAAATCCTGTGAAAACAACATAGCCTACCACACACCAGTGTGGGTTACACAGTCATGTGGCCAGGTCATCTAAAATGGTCCACCCCGTGTGAC
>CM025153.1:6688354-6699237 GCA_013467495.1 Gossypium gossypioides
ATAAAATTTTATTATAATCATCGACATTATTAGTATTTTTTGTCAAAATTTTCTTAGTATAAGGCATGTGTATTGGATCCATAATGATTTGCTTCTAAAGTTGGTATGATTACGTAGGCGTATTGATGATAATTTTTAATGTGCTAGTAATATTTTCAACAATAGACAATGTTGTAAAAATCAAATCAAATCAGTCGTTCAATTAGTCAAACAATTAATTTTCAGTTTAATCGATTAAGCCATCAGTTCAATAATAACTAAATAAAAATAAAAATTTCATAAAAATATAAAAAGATCATAACTGACCACTATTTTTTTGTTTCAATTTTTTACTGATTTATAACTATTTACTCTAATTTTTAATTTTACATCACCAATTGGACAACTTGAACCACCGATTTTCAATTTAACCAATTTATCGAGTCTAGTTGTGAGTTGTGACAACATTAATGATCTTTAAATTGAAACAAATGATGATTCTGTTTTCAACCCTTTTTAAGAATAAGGATTAAATATCACGCCTCACTGAAGCACAGGGACTGAAAGCAAAATTTAACCATTGGTTAATACCATAGATTAGGATTACTCGTCCAAGTTTCTAACTTTCTACGAAATCATCAAATTCCAAGAAAACAGACTTGTCTAGTTTCTACTACCAAACAGAAACCTCCATGTGGCAACCCAGAAATTGGGCTATTCAGCCAATCGCCACCAGCCATTACTGACCCTCCAAATCCCATCAACCATCTTCTTTTTCTCATTTCTCCGTCGCATCCATGCTTTTCTTCGGCTCCACCCTAAACGCAGGCTGAGATTTCCTCGAATTTAACACAGTAATTTTCGAAGCCCATTTTTTCCCACAAACAAACCATCATGAACAACTAAACTAGTATTTGCTAACAAAATCCAATTCAAGGATTCATCCTCAAGCTTTGAAAACAACCAACAAAAAAGGTATGCCATCTCCAATCTTGCCCATATCCAGCCACCCTTCCTCCTCCGCATCGGCAGCCACAACGGTGGTCAAAGCTAAGATCGATGCTGACCCATCGGCCACCATCCTCATTTCGTCAAAATTCGATCCTGAAAAGGCTATTCCTATTACGCCTGTCCTACCCAGAGCTTCGAGTTACAATTCCACAAGCAATGTTAACAACAAGATTGTTTCTTTTGCCAACAACCATCAGCAGAGATTTCTCCGGACTTCCAGTGATAGCTCGCTCGCTTTGCTAGCCGATGAGACTCCCCGCCAGTCTATTAGCCGGGAAGTGGGCCATGTTGCTGCCGAGACGTTTTACCTTTCTGGATTATGTTTGAAGCTCCTTAGTTATCTCGGGTGCGATTATTTTCCTGTGTATTGTTATGATTATATATGCTTGGGCTTGGAATCTTTCTCATAGATTGAGAGGCATGCATGAATTTAATACCTGGGCTTGAAATGTGTTCATTTGATACCTGGAGCTGTAAGGGGTGTTAAACTTTTATGTTAGTGATTGATGACCATTTATGTAAAAGTCCCTGCACTCTGACTCTGCTTTTCTTTAGGTACTTGTATCTTTTCAAACACATGAGTATGGGGATAGGGATATGATACTCCAAATATATGGACAAGCTTAGGAAAACACTCATTGTCAGTTCCAAGTAACATAGTGTATTACATTGGAAAATCGAATGATGATTATTGATGAAGCTTTATTCCTGCTGTTAATTAATACCCATTCAAAGTTTTCAATGAAGAAATGTTGCACTTTAACTTTAGGGAAACCGAAAAGAATCTTTGTCTTATAGCTAGGACAAAAGTGTATAGAGATGGTTAAGCTGAAATTGAGGGTATTCTTTTTGGCAATGTCAGGAAATGAATTAGTTAGCTGACTAGTGAAGATGTAGGAACAGAGTTTCATGCGTTGTAGTTCAAGAAAAATCTTGATGAATGTGAGTAGAATATACATGAGTTCTTTAAGGTGATATAATTATTTAACAAACTCAATCTTTGGAGTTAGTTGAAAGAGATATATAAGTACGTTCATACATGAGGCTTCAAACTTCAAGATCAGTGTGCCTTCATCATTTTTATGTTGCTCAAGGACTTGAGTTTATTATTATTATTTTATTGTCAGCTGAGCTGCTAATATGACTTTTATGTTCAACTTTTCTATGAGATGTGTCCTAATCGTTGACTATTTTTCAGGGTAGGCTATAGATGGATCACAAGGTTCCTTGCCCTTGGTTGTTATGCTATGTTGCTCATGCCAGGTTTTATTCAAGGTTATACAAATATTCATATTTATTTATTACTGTTTTTTTTTAATTGTTGCTTTTACTACTTGCTGTTTGCTTTAGTAGAAAAAAGGAAAAAGATGCATTTGGCTTCGAAAACAAACTACCTTCTTGATTAATGTAAACTAAAATGTAACTTCTTTGAATAAAAAGTGCACATGTTAAGATTTATATAGAACAATCATGTTAGATTTTAGTCATTTTTAATCAATTATGATTTTGCTTTATAGCAATCTTCTTGGAAGCAAAAGGCAAAGAGTAAAAGTCAGAACCAAACAAAACCATAATTTGAGACACTGCGTTTCTCTGTTCAGTTTACATTTGACTTGATGGATCTAAAATAGCATAATGAGCTTACTTTTCCTTTTTGCAGTTGCTTTTTACTACTTCTTCTCCAGACAGGTTCGTAGGAGCATAATATATGGTGAAAAGCCTAGAAATAGGTAAAGTTGATTGTCTATTTCTTTTGCATTTCCAAGCGGTTAGTATGTATGCCCTTGCAATTGTATTGGAATTTCAGGCATCGATAACTCAAATTTTGTTTGCAGGCTTGATCTTTATTTGCCTAAAACCAGCCAAGGGACAAAACCCGTGGTAGCTTTTATAACCGGTGGGGCTTGGATTATTGGGTGAGCTATTTGTCATATATATGGACCGTAGTAGAAATTCTCAATTGTAGTGGCAGACTGCTCTCCTTTGAGTTTTATTGGAAATTAAAAGCTTCAAATTTGTTGTGTGATCATACTGAAAGATACTGAAGATTCTTAGAATGAAAAGTAACTCATATAATCAGAAGGGGAAGTTTAACCTCTAATATAGTAATTCCTTTTTTCTTTTACCGTTGCCAAATCAAGATCTGATGATTCTCAAAGGCCTATGGCTACTCTTTCTGCCATTATACCTATTTGGCTTCTTATTTGGTTTATGCTTGCTGATTTATCGTTGATTTGCTTCATAGAGCTCTTTTCTCTTAATGCAGTTATAAAGCATGGGGTTCTCTTTTAGGTCAACAGTTATCAGAAAGAGACATCATAGTGGCATGCATAGACTACAGGTAAAATATGTCACTTTAAGGCAATGACATTTGTTGTAGAGATGACACTATTTTACTGGATCGATAACCATTGTTCTTGATTAAGTTTCTCTGATTGACCTCCTTACCATATAATTTTTACAGTATAACTGTTGTTATAAGCTGGCCCTTTGAGCATCTTAAGAATTGCGTATAGAAGCCTTCATGATCTGATGACTGCAAAATTTAACCTTTTCTTATCTTTTATCATCAGCTGGGCTCATGTTTAGATCACGTTATTTACATTTTTTTTCTTGGCTTGTTTAGTTTTGAAGCTCATATTGATGAAATTATTTGCCTATTTAAGGCATGAATGATCTTTTAATACAATTTCGTTATCTTACCTTCACTTGGTCTGACCTAAAACTTCTTCAAAATGTTTTACCTGTTTGTTTTTATCTCATTGGAGATATCTATGTGGTGACTTTCACTAATGGTTTTGTCATTTGAAATGTCTTTGATGCACTTTTACATATCTAAAAGGCTGCATTTTTTTTCATGATATTTTGTTTTCCATCTAAAATGACTATAATCTCCATTTTTTCTACAAAACTGGCAAGCTATATTTTGATAAATGGTTCTGAATGCAAAATTTAGCACTTCTCAATGAATATTTCTTGGGGTAATATGTAAATTCATATTGTTTGATTAGTTGCAACATAACCACTTCATGTGGTTTAAATCTTGATATTATTAGTCAGTCCATTAATATTAAGAGATCCTGTTGGTTACCGTCTTAAATTTATGCTTGAAGTGTTCTTTTTCTAATAGTTAAATCTGCTTGCAGAAATTTTCCACAGGGTACAATAAGTGACATGGTGGAGGATGCTTCTCAGGGCATCTCATTTATTTGCAATAATATTTCTGAATATGGAGGTGATCCCAACAGGTAGAGGATTAGTAATATTCCCTTTTTTTAATTTGTATCATACTGATTAATATTCTATTCATGGTTTGTCTTGCCAGGATTTATCTTATGGGGCAATCAGCTGGTGCACATATTGCTGCTTGCACACTTGTAAACCAGGCAATCAAAGAGACTGGCGAAGGCGACAGTGTTTCTTGGAGTGTGTCCCAGATAAAAGCTTACCTCGGTTTGTCTGGAGGGTAATTATTAAAAAATTTATAACCATGGAACTTAACCAGCATGGAACTCAAAAAATACTGTTATTTTCTTCGTTACCATGAATCTGGTCTTGAAACTTTTAACTTCATATTGAATATAACTTTCACAATAATAATGGAATCAGTTCTGATTTCAAATTTGACTCAAAGATAAACCGTATTGATGTATTTTCCTCAATTCATGTGGCACTATTTTCTTCTGAAAGGTTATAATCAAAGCATTATAGTGTCTTATATTAGGGTGGATGATCTTTAATAGCTCTCATTATGGCTCATGTCTATCTTTTGGTTCCTTGCTAAATGCATTAAGTTTTTTACCTTCTCATTGCCCCTTCATTTAGTGCCATTAGCTATTTGGAATGAACATTTGTTCTGTTATTATATACAAAACATGCAAGTAAATTTTGATGTAATAAAGCAATTTCCTTTTTGTGTGTATTCATTGATACTCAATTACCATTAATGTTCCCCAACAGGTACAATCTTTTTAACCTCATAGAGCACTTTCATACTCGAGGTTTATACCGTTCGATCTTTTTAAGGTAAGTTGGTTCCAGGAAAAGCTTGTTTAGATACATTCTGTGTTTGTTTCCCTCAATTGAAGAATCGTCCCTGCATTTTCATACAGCATAATGGAAGGGGAAGATTCTTTGCATCAGTTCTCTCCTGAAGTTCTGGTGCAGGACTCAAACGTTAAGCCTGCTGTTTCTCTCCTTCCTCCTGTCATTCTTTTTCATGGTACTGCAGATTATTCTATTCCTGCGGATGCCAGGTTTAAATCTCGTCCTCTCAATCCATAATTCTAAATGCTTGTTCCTTTGTCGTTAATAATTATATGTGCATACATGGATAAGGCCCTTGATAATCATCATAGATTACAGCAATACTACTTTTCATTTTCTTCTTCTGCATCTAGATTGTTATGTTGTTGCTATGTAGTGATTGTTGAATGACTAGGTCACAGCTGATTCAAATGCAGATTTCTTATAACAAGTTTTCCTTCTCCTTGCAGTCAAAATTTTGCTGATACGCTTCGAAGAGTTGGAGGGAAAGCAGAATCCATATTGTATGATGGAAAGACTCACACAGATTTGTTTCTTCAGGTAATGGAAGAAGTAACCATGCTTTGTGTTTTGTATGATTTTGGGTGAATGTTGTATAATATTCTGCCAACATACATGTAAAATAAATAATCAGGATCCCATGAGAGGCGGCAGAGATGAGATGTTTGAAGATGTTGTTGCCATCATACATGGTGAAGATGAAGCAGCCCTTGCAAAAGATGCCGTGGCGCCTCCAAGAAGACGCCTTGTACCTGAGTTCATGTTGAAATTGGCTCATGATGTCAGCCCTTTCTAGCCATTCATCATCTGTTACTCTCAGATGCTATGAAAATGAATTGTATACATGACTATAACATTAATATAACAACAATGGAAGTAAGTTTGTAGATGATCTTTACTCCCCCCTTCAAATTCTGTCGCCCTTACTGCATTCTTTTCATTTAATCCTATTTGATATCTTTTAACATGGGTTTGGGAACAAGACATGAAAATTAAATTTAAGTTTTTAATTTAAGTTCAGTAAATGGATTGGATTGTTTCTTACTTACATAGAGCTGTGTTTGTTTATAATATAAACTAGGGTTAATTACACCAATGTCCCCAAACCGTGGTCTAGATTCTAAAATGCTCATCAAACTTAAAAACATTTTAATTAAATCCTCAAAATACAATATGATGTAAAACATGTTTAAAAAAGAGTCAAATTTTAAATATATATATATAAGTCAAGCTAATATTTAATACTTAAATAGATAGTTAATTGATACAATATTAATATTTGAAGATACAATTAAAATATTTTGAAGTTTTCAAATCAATTTAACATCTGAATCATAAGTTTTAAGCATAGTGAATTTAATACCCTTTTAAAATTTCATATCTTTACATATTTCAATCTCGCCGTATATACATTATTATAAACGTATCTTTCTTCTAAAAAAAGGTTAAATATTTTTGTTTTCATATCTAGATCGATTGAGATATTAATCTGAACCAATTAAATATTTTTGTTTTCATATCTAGATCGATTGAGATATTAATCTGAACCAATTAACTTGTAAATCGATTGAAATTTTTAATAATTTATTTAGATAAACCGGTGCAACTTCCTTCCACAATAGCATCCTAACTACGAAGAACGTTATCAGTGACGACAGAGATAGACAAAGACAAAAAACAGAAGTCAAACTAGCGAGTTAAAACCAGCCCACCAACAAAGAAAGATGACTGGGCCGCCCACTTTCCCTTACATTTTGATAATATAATATATTAACGCCACCTTTGAGTGCCTAATTGCGTTGTCCCCCAGTCTCCCTCCTCTTTATTACTAGTCCAGAGAACCCACCAACTGAACTGTCATTCGAGATGGAGGAAACACAGCCCGTGCCACGAGTAGGTGTAGTGCTGTTCGTGTTGAAGGGGAAATCGGTCCTCCTGGGTCGCCGCCGCGCCTCAATCGGTGAATCCACCTTTGCTCTCCCCGGCGGCCACCTCGAGTTTGGTCCGTCTCTCTCTCTCTCACCTCACATCTCTACTTGTTTCGCTTTCATTAATTAAAAAAAAAGGGCAAAATAATTGTTGGCAGGTGAGAGCTTCGAAGAGTGCGGAGCCAGAGAGCTGATGGAGGAGACGGGCTTGGAAATGGGGAAAGCAGACTTCTTAACAGTGACCAATAAAGTCTTCCTGGACAAATCCAAACCCTGCCATTACGTCATCGTCTTTCTCCGTGCAGTGCTGGCGGACCCTAATCAAGTTCCACAAAACCCGGAGCCAGACAAGTGTGACGGCTGGGATTGGTATGACTGGGATAATCTGCCCCAACCTTTGTTTTCGACGCTTGACGAAATGGTACGAAGTGGCTTCAACCCCTTTCCCTCCACTTGACAGCTGCTGAATGAATACGTTTTCTTTTCTTACATATTGCTTGCGTATAATTGATCCATGGGTTACTTTAATTTCATCATGATGTATTCAGTGACCAATGTTGTTTGTAATATGAATCTTAGATGGTGAACTTTTATGGTTTATATTATGTAGCTAAGTGATTTCAAGAGTCAAATTTGCATGGATTTTTGGTTTTTGTTATCTGGTTTTTAAGATATATGCAAGGTAGTGGAGTTTTAATGTATTTAACAAATGCAAACTAGTAGCTTCCCTTTAATTAAGAAAAAATAGATCTTCTTTCTGAAGGGAAAGGTGTACCGCTAGGTGGAATTGTAAGGAGGTTGATATTTTTAAGCAAGTTTTGGGATTCAAATATGGTGGACGAAGAAAATAATACTGAGAGCGCTTTACTCTCTATTTAGTGGTCTGACTTGGCTCGACTCTGAATTTAGTCGAAACACAATATGACTATTGGATACCAGACAAAAAAGAGTAAAATTGAAAACCCCTCGTAAATTTCATGAATGCTGAGATGCTAAGTTGTTATTATATATGGGCAGAATCAGCTACTTATGCTAATTCTCACTCTGCTCCTCCTGTAATGAAGCAAATGTCCTCGTTAACTTTGCTTCAAAAACTCATTTTCCCAGCAGTTGGAAATGTTTCGAGTCTTCATTTTTCTTAGAAGTATCTGTTTCCGATATAACCCTTCAAAGATCATTTCAATACATGATAAAACCTAAACAATGAAATGAACATATTTTGTGGGGATACATACTCGGTACTTACACTTGAATCCAAGTATTCTACAAACCCTTACATTTTGATTGTTGTTGATTGCTGTTTGTTATGCTTCACCACTTAATATTGTGCTCTTCTCTTGCTGGTTTCTTTCTATTTTATTTGTTCATCTAATTGTTTCCATTTATGAATAAATAGACGCATGGATTGGAAAAATTTACTTACTGTTGCCCTTGGACTTGCTGTTCTGCACATTTCAGGGAGGGCTAGCAGTCCCTTTTAACTTAACCAAGAGGAGTGAGCCATAGAAACATGCATTGCATATGCATTTGCATTTGCGTACCAAAATTAAATTAGTGCCCATCACCTAAAATCCTCATCGTTTGGCCCAATTTCCACCCCAAAGCTAAACTACAATTGGGGTAAGGTGAAGTGTAATTCTACATATCTATGGCATCATCCATCAATGAGTGCATTGGAAGAACCAAATTACCACATGATTTGTTCTTCAACACAAAGCAATTAATCCTTTTACACTAACCAACCTCATTAGCTGAAATTTGCTTTCTATGTTGTGCTGTGCTGTGCCGTGCCGTTGCAGCTACTCATATGTTCCCTTGAAATATACATACATATATAATCATGAAAAAATATATATCTAAAACCCTAATGTTGATATCAGTTATTGTCTTGGGATTATTATAATACTATTGTCCCTAATTTACTAATATACATTTAATTACAAGCACAATCTCACACATATATCATCAATATATATGATCTAAAAGCTAGCAATTAAGGATTACCAAATATAATCAGAAGAAAGAAAAGAATAATAAAATAAAGTCCATATAGTAACCTGTTTTTATTTCTTTCTTTGATCTGAAATAATATATATGATCATCATTCATTCATCAATGATGCAATGGGTTCGGACCAGTTGGTACAAGGCGCTTTTCGACGCCGTAGCGCGGATCAACCTCGTTATCGGCCGGCTTGGTTTGTTTCTTGGCATGATCTGGTGCTTGATCTTGATGCTTCTGAAACGGAGTAAAGTCAAATTTGGCAGCAGCAACAGCTTTTCTAGTGATGAAAGGATTACGATGAGAAGAAAGCAAGGAAAAGGTTGTGGGGTTGGGTTGTTTGCCACTGGTATTGGTATTGAAATTGAAGTTGAGAATGTTTTGGAATTCATGAAGCCATAACAAGAGAAGAGAGAGCCAAAGAATGGTGAAGATGAGCATGTGGGATACTTTCCAAGCCATGCATGGAGAATTTTGAGGTAGCACAAGGGCCTGAAGGGGAAGCATGCATGGAGCAAAAAGTAGGGAAAATCCCAAGGAAGAGATTTTAATTGTACATGTATCGGCCAAAATATAGTGAATGGGAATGGGAAGTGGAAGCTAGAGGAAATGAAGGTTGAAAAACTGTGGATTTGGTCTTTGAATTCTAATTTATTGGACAAGATACAAGGGAGATTGGAGAGGGAGGGGGAAACACCCTTTCCCAATGAAAGTTTTCTTAGAAATCAAGGGAAAAAAAGGGTCATTAATTAATTATTAGTAAAAGATTGTCAAACCTTGAATGATATCAAGTTTGATAATGGTTATTATTACAAGATCTTTGAGGCAAAGGAGTTAATTATGAATAAAATGACAATATATTTATTTATTATGGTGTAGTGGTAAAATATATTGTATTATTAGCAGATAATTCAAGTTTAAATCTTAGAGATAAAGTTGTTGAAATCGAATTAGATTGGTTGAATCACGAATATGTACGAATCATTTTGAATCAGGATAAAAAAAATGGATTGAGCCAACGGTTGAATTGGATTTTATAATTTTTAATTTTTATGAATTTTAATCATTTATTTAATTGAGACCAAACTAATCAATGGGATTAAGAATTGATGATTTGATCTATTTGACTGCTAATCTAAGTTTAAAAACATTATTTAGAGATAATATTGTTGAAAGTTAGAGTGAAAATCTTGAAATAATTAAAAAGGATGTTTTTATATTAATTTCCATTAAGAGTATATATTTATTCATGATGGATGCTGGTGCTGTTTTTGAGTGAATCGCAACTAATGAAAAGGGTGGGGATTGTGCAATCCACATTTTCTACGGACAAAGCAATGTATTAAACAGTTTCAGCAACGAATACCAAAAAAGACATAGAAATACATGAAAAGTACTTTCCATAAGTTCTCTTTTGTAAGAATAATTAGTTGGCTTATTTAAACAAATTACTTTTCTTCTTACATTCCTTTGATTTTGAGTCATCCTTAAACTTCAAATAATTTTAATTACATTCTTAAACTATTGAAGATCTATCAATTAGATTTAATTTATAAATGACACTTCAGATCTTATGTGATATAATTTAAAATGAAAAGTTTAGGAAAAATGAAAAATATGGTAAAAATAAATGTTTTAAGAATCTTAATTTCAAGGTTTTTGAAACTTTTATATAAGCTTTATTGTTTACTTTCTTTTTTTAGTTTTTACTTTTCAAATTTATGCGACAATGCTATATTTCTTTAAATTTTTCATATTAAAATTACCTGCATAAGATTTGATGTATCCTTTAACTAAAGAAAGGACCTAATTAATGTCACATTGATAGTTCAAGATGTAATTAAAACATTTTGAAGTTTGAGAAACCAATTTAAAATTAAAATCATAATTTAGGGATGTTTATGCAATTAACTCATA
>CM025153.1:6710729-6729034 GCA_013467495.1 Gossypium gossypioides
TATTTAACTATCAAATTAAATTAATTCAACAATTAATTTAATTCATGTGACAACTAAATACAATACCAATTATATTTGGATTTTGTTCGCTTCAACTATAGGGTGTGACCTTGTAGGGCCTTGTAATGTTGGTAGTAATACTAGAATATTTCTAACATTACAAGCGATTTTGTGGCATCTAGTAATGCATCATTGCTACCTAAGTTACAAGAAGTCATGGTTCGACATAATATTTCCGTGATAATCTTTTCATGTATTATATTATTTTATTCTTAATATCTAGATTGGATACAAGTAATTGAATAGTCACACTTGTATAGTTCAATCTCATATTTCTTAATTTTTCTAAGTAGACTACAAAAAACAAATAATTGTGATATCTCATATCAACTTATTCAAGTATGACATGCATTTCTAGTTTCACTCCACCAAGAGGCCTAAGATATTGCTCCCATTATATAAGAGGGATAAATCTTATATTGATCAACCATATCCCATTACATGGATTGTGGTATATCTAACATCAATCTTTATAGTACAACCTATTACGGTATATATTTGACTGTATCAAAATATACGACTCACGACGTTGAGACAATGATGATCTCAAGTCTGAATATCATATACATAGTTATCATTATAAGTAATATTTGTGAGTATTACATAATAATCCAAGAAATATACTCATAGTAGGTCAGTCCAGTATGTTGTTCTCTAACACATACTCATGTATTGATTTTGACATCTCTATGTCAATGACAACACTATGTCATCAATCAACTACACATTAGTCTCAAAACATTATTATTTTCCAAGCCCACAATAATACTCGACTAAGGACCTTTTTAAGAACAATCATATTATTCTTAGGACTTTATTATTAACCAATTTATTTATACACACAGAAAAGAAACTTAAATAACAATGGCAATGCCTTATATTAACAAATAAGGTAAAATGAGTATGTGATTACAATCATCTCATTATTGGTCTTTGGGAATACTCTAACACTCATATGGCATCTTCAAACATTCTTACTTAAATACATCTAATCTATTATGCAATTTAACTAAGTAACCTAACAATTTTCTTTTAAAAGCAATCAAATTATCTCATACCAATAAAAAAAATTCATGCTTGACAAAAATTATTACATGCTTTATTATGTTCAACCGTTATTCACATCATTAATATAATCTAAGCACCATGAAAAAAAACAATAAGAATTTTTTGTTTGTAAATAATTAACTAAAACAAAGTAAACACACAAAAGAAAAAACAAAAAAAAAACTAATCCTATGTACTTTCCCCTTACACTTTAGAACATACATTGCCCTTAATGTGAAATAATTAAAGTGCAAACAAGAAAACTTCCCTGAGTAGGTCGAATCCTTGTTGTTATGATAATCTCGGGATTTGTGGGCTCTAAGCGGACGAAAAAGTATCTAAAATAACTTTTACGATAAAAACTATGACGTATAATGTAAAGAAAATAAAAATAAATATAAGAAGATGAAAAAGTGTTGATAATGGATAACAGAATGTCTAAATAAAAGAATTCAAACAAACTTGGCCTTTCAATGTTGTAATGTGGCATTTTGTCTTGGATGTCGTGCATTAGGGTGCAATGTCGCGACATCGGGCCCAATTTCTAACTTTTTCGATTTTCCAGTTCTATCACTCCATCGTATCTACACCTACTATAGAAAAACAACTAAACTCAAATAAAATTAATATCAAAAGTAGAAATAAAATAAATGAATAAAATAAACAAAACAAAAAATAGAAGTTCTTTAAAAATTGAGACAATCCATGTCGCCACCATAGAAGAACTTCTAGCTGGTTCTCGACACTTTGATTCGACATTTGTTTCGCTACAATATATACAAACAACCTTTTTTTTCGATTCTAATGATGTTGCCTTATTTTTTACTGATGTGACATCCATATTACAAGCCATTTGGTTCCAAATCTGAGCCAACCTTAAATCATTTTTTGGGTTATTATTGCCTTTAGCTTCTTGCCCTTTATGTCGTGTGAAGTTTTGGTCACTCGAGCTTTGTTGCCATTGTCGATTGGAATGAGTCGAACCCATCGATCTCTTCAGCTAGTACCTTCTCTACTATGCCCAGAAAGTGTATTTGCTCTTCTATACTTTCATTCAGAATCGGTTTAAGCTCCATGTTAGCGGTTACTTCTATGTTTACATCAGTGACTACATCTACTGTTATGTCTGATTCTACGTCAATTGGATCGGGGACACCTTGGGTTATCTTCAAATCATCATCATGGTCTCTGATTCCAAAACTCTTGCTGATTTCCATCTTCTAAGTTCGGACGATTGTCGAGAATATAGTGGTCATCAAGGTCAAAGTTGAGAACATCATGTACGACCTCTTCCCGTGGAGATAATGCCTTTGATATCTCTCAGAGCATTGCCATCATTTGTGTCATCTCATCTGACATGCTTGATAATATGTTGGATGTTTTGTTGTTAGCTTAGTAGATTTGATCACACTCAGATGGATGTTTACTCGGCTCACGTAAGGGTTCCTCCGGATGCTTGCTTTTATCTTCTTGGTCATAACTCCCATACGCATTGTAATGTAGCTCGTCCAGATGTTCAGGCATATTGTATTTATTGTTACCACTCCACTAGTTTGCCGAAGCTCTATTCAACCAAATCTATCCTTCATTATTGTGCCAATCGCCATACCAAAAGGATAACTCATCTGACTCAGACCAGCTACCGTCATAATCACATTTATCCATGTGTGTCTATGTTTTGGGCTGAAGGTTTTTCGGGCTCAATTGTTTCATATGATGATATCCCTTGTGGATTGCAAAGAGACTCTATTGGGTATTTGGCCCTATTAGTCGTTTTATCATCTAACTCATATAGAGGTTCATAGGAATACCCCTATTTTCCATATTCACTATTCGAACTCCATTGGTCCATCGAGCCTCCATCTAACATACTTGATTCTATGTCATCATATAAATTATCCCACATCTTGCCTCCATACCAACTATAATCATCATTAATTGCACTCATGATTAAATTTACTTAATTAATAAGGAAAAAAACGGAATAATAAAAATAATAAAAAGAAACATAAAACTGAAATAATAAATTAATAAAATTAGCACACTATCTAACTCATTCGTCTTTTGACTAATATTATTCTACAAAGTAATTTATTAAAAAACAATTATCACCGTCGCAATCCTCGACAACAGCGTCAATGACTTGACCACCTCTTAATGTACCAACGTCAGAAGTGAGAATACTACAACTAAAGATATGAATTAAGGCAGAGTCCAAAAATGTATGAGTCAGTTTGTAATATAGTTTGTTTACAATGAAACACTTGGTGAGTATTCAGAGGATCGTACCCTAGGGATTGCAGTTTGAGAAAAACTTCTATTAAGCCAATTACCAAAAATAACTACTAGTCTACTTGAGTCACGAATTAGTAGTGTTAATCTGGAAGCAAGATGATAATAATAGTAATGATAAACTATAGGAATTGAACTAAACCTAAACCTAATCCTAAGTTCATGTATTAACTTCTCCTATCCCTTGTTTCGACTATGCAAGTTCCTTTAGCCTAGATCCAATTGTTTTACCTGATTAATTATTGATTTAGGGTTCTAAATAGTTGGCTACTAATTAACCTAGTAGGGATTCCCACCCTTCAGCTAACCTAATTAGTCGACAAGAACTACTTACCTATTGATGACACAGTTTAGACTGGGATAGCGTAAGGTTTTCTCAAATAGGAAATACAAATATGACTTCCTAAGGTTGTCAAGCCTAGGTTTTAAATTCTTCCTTCCCCAACCACTGATCTGCTAAGTGATGCTTGGTAGGTAATATCGATTTCGGGTTTATTCTTACCTAAATGACTTTCTAAAGCCGTCAATCATATGCTTTAGTTGTACTAAACCGATCTAACCAATCCAAATTGAACTCTACCTATCAATCTATTAATTAGATTAGTACAATTGAAACATGCAAAATATGTATAAAGAATAAATTGATTCTAATCTTTACACAAACATTCAATTAACAATGTTAAAGAAAGAAATATAAAGAATAGAATAAAGGAAAGAGATGCTCATGGATTTATCGATGAAAGCATGGCTTCAGAACAATCTCCGCTCGCGAAAGTCTCACTTCTAAATAAAGTCTTTTGATTACAAGAACATAACGTAAACTAGGTAAAAACTAAGAATGAGAATAAAAACCTAAGAATCCTCTTTCCCTGATGTGTTGTTCTCAGCAAGTATTTATAGATTACATGTATTATGACCTAATTAGGTCAAGTAAGGATGTTTAAGCATGTTAATTTAGGTTGTGTAGACGAAAAGACCCTTACTCATTAAATTGGCCTCGTCCCAGTTATGTTGAGACACCCTCTATCCTGTGTCATGACATCAAAGATAGGTTGCTTTATTGTTGGTGTCTTTAGTGTTGTGTCGTGACACCGTCTTGCCTATGTTGCGAAATCCTCAGTAGGCTGCTCCTTGGATATTATGCTTGTGTTGCGACATCCCAGCTCTGTGTTGCAAAATCAGCAGCAATCCACAGTCTTTTTGCCTTTGAATGATGTTTTGCACACTTAATCAACATGTTAGTATTCCCTTAGGCCCAAATTGGCTTAGAAGGTCATAGAACACATAAAAATGTTCATTTTATTCACTTAGTCCTAAGAAGGGAAACTTAATAAAAACTATACGATTTAGTTAGAAGACTAGCTCATGAAGTATAGAATTGGGCCTAATTAGCTACAATGAATTGTGGAAGATCATTAAGCACATGGGAAACACACACAATAAAAATTTAAAAACTTCTAAAAACAAATAAAAATAGCAGAAGAATTTTAAAATTTTCCTAAGTCACCCCACACTTTATGTGGCACATTTCCCCTAATGTGCAACAAAAGATAGAGGAAAGAGGTTACTCGATTGGCGTGATATGTGTAACACAATTGGTGGGACTACTCCTCACAGTTTTGATCGAAATTGTAGTACCTTAAAAAGTTGTGGGGTTCCTAGAAAGAAGAACCAAAAACATAAAATATATATAATAACTAAAATCCTAACCAAATAAAAACTAAAGCAAAAATAAAAATCATCCCAAAAAAAAATATATATATATATAGTGTCCAAATTAAAAAATGTTCAAACTAGTTAGAATCAGACTCCAACTTTTCAATCCGCTTTGTCCTAGTTGCCGTCTGAGTCTAGATTTTCTTTAACATCTTCTTTCAGGTCTTCCTCCAGATCCTCCTCTGGGTCTTCTTTGACCTCTTTCTTGCTAGGTTCTGCCTTTATCTCATATTTAGCTACTGGAAACTGTGGCAGCTTTAAACCGGTCTTCCTCGCATAGTTTTCATATACTGATTCTACTTCCTGCATTTATCGAACTTAGCTTTCTTGCGCAATGAAGCATGCTCTTGTAGATTCTTGTTCCAACACATATGTTTTTCTTCTATAATATAACATACAATAACATAGCTTGGAAAGTGATAGCACTAGAAAGAACATAGGTTTTCCCTTTTACTTATTGGTTTAATTGTTCCTATTTAGTTAACCTTAGCATACATTTTAGCATTTTCAGTTTAGTAAATTGCATTTTATAACTCAGTGAATCCTAGCTTATTTTATCCGTAATTTTGCTTTGTTATTGCATTAATGTCGTTGCACTTGACAGCTGCCCGCAATGTCGCTGCATGAGTTAATTCCAGATTGCGTCCAGAATTGTCGCCACACCTGATAGCTGTTCGGATAAGAACCAAAACTGCGTGAGTTGTCCATTTGGTATAACCAACTTGTACGTACAAGGATAGAATCATTTTAGGGGAAAAGACACTATACTGTTAGAAGAAGACATAAAAGGTGGACGTGAGAAGAAAAAAGGTATTTTTTTCGGATCATCGTCTTCATCATCCTACCTTGAAGCTTGCGGCCATGGCAGCTTAAGCCTCTCACGGGTGAGCCAACGTGAAAACCAGATGCAGGCTAGCTCCTAACGAGGAGACCTAAGTGTAAGACAAGAGGGAATAGAGAGATTCAGTTGAGTTGTCTAGGGATAGTATTCTCCATTCGATTTTTTTTATTTATTTTAATTGCTGGTGATTACTCTCTGTTTTCTGTTTGTATGGAAATACACATGAATTCTTGGTTAAATGTTATCTTATTCAATCTTGCTTTTATTGTTTAATCTTGGGGTTTGAATGTTTTGTAACACGAAATTCCACTTTACCGTTGGAGTGTAACACCCCAAACACGATTTGATGAACCGGATCCGAATCTTGAGCGTTACCACTCTCATATAAGAGAAGCTTAACTCTACCTACACAAATTACAATTGATTTGAACTACGTAATTAGTAGAATTCATAATACAATATATAAGTATAAACATTGAAGAATTTTGGTTATGATACATAGGGAATTCTATTCCAAGTATTATTGAAATGATGTCCTAGTCTAGTGTAGTTGTCTTGATTCAAAGGTTTCTATGTGCCATACAGACTCAATCGCACCATCAAGTTTGCTCTGTATGCATAATAGTCTGATACGCCGCTCCTTGGGCGTAGTCCTGGCATTATTTTCCTCAGGCACGGCCTCTGATTAGACCTGAAATAAAAAACACAGTCCATGTACGTTCATGAGAAATTAGTGGGATATAATCATTTATACCTTAGTCATTGATTTCCATAAAAGGGTGAATAGTCCATCACCATCAGCTCATTTTCTTAAATTTTTAGTTTTTTTCACCAGGAATAGTTTACCATTAACGAAACATAATCCTTCATTCTATCTACTAAATCATGGTCAATTTCCTTTAGATTGTTTCATCAGTGGCTTCATCCTTTCGAGACTTCGTTCTTTCATACTCATCTTAATCATGATTCCCGTACTCAATGTTTTTCGCGAAACAATGTTTGAATTCGCTTTCCTTACCTTATATTTCTTTGACTACCATTTCTTGTTACGGTTCACTGATAAATGCCCTTCATCAAATGATCAAACGTAGCCTTTGCTTAGGTGTGTCCTTCGTTTTACTTAAACCATACTTTGAATTCACCACATGCTTTGGCGCATTCCAGTTTCTCTATTATTTTCTTAAGACTATGCAAGATACGCCATAACATTTCATACGAAACTCGCCACAAGGGAGGCTCATTAGAATACCTCATTGAAGGTGTAACATGATCCACCATAAGGATTTTTTCCTTCTGAGTTCATTACAACTATCGTTCCTTCAAAGTTCACTGTGAATATCATTTCTTTCTCTTAGGGCCTGCCACAGATGCGTTTCCTTTAGGTGGTTGCCACAAGGGTCATTCTTTAGAGTGCGTCACAAATGCATTCCCTTCATAGATCACCATGAAGGCTGCCTTTTCATAAATAGCCACAAAGGCTTTCTTTCCATCGATTGCCACAATGACTACCTTTTCATAGATCGCCACAAAGGCTTCCTTTTTTTGGCCTGTTCAAGATAGGGATTCACCTAGACTCACTTTTCGTGAGGCTTGCCCCTCATCGTCCTAAGTCACACAAAGAACCCCCTTTGGGTAATCACCTTCCTTTAGTTCTTTTCTATATGATTCCATAACGTAGCCATTGTCTTAAAAAATATGGTGTCATGGCCATGGACTTTTCCTTTCAGAGATCATGTCTAAAGTTCTGATAGACCCCTTAAGACGACTTTAGGGAGACAGACACAGACTCATCATGTTTAACGCCACTTTCTTTAGAACGCTTTTAATAGCATACAACTAACACGCATATACACAATCCATACATCTATATGTAATCATACTTTAACTTTAGGATTCCTATCACTTACTTATGCTCAACAGATTTATACCAAGTATGTATATCATTCTTAACAAACATTAGCATGGTCATAGACAGACTTTAATAACCATACACAGGGTCGCATACATAGCATATTGAAACCTCAAGGATTACAACATCATCTTTCAGCCACTCTCTTACACATCTACAAGTACCATCAGCATACAAACAAGAGTTAACATAGAGATTCACTTGATTCTCTCCTACTGCATTTCACAACTCCAAATCCAAACTCCCATCGTGAAATCAGCAACATCTGCTACTACAGAATAAAGAAGTTTATCAAGATTTATTCATATACCCCTTTTATCACCATTTTTAACACTGAAAATCCCTAAAGGTGCCCATTTATCCTTTATCTTTCTGATCTACCAAGTCCAACAGATTTATTCTTCACAACACAATATCCAAAGTCTTAAATCTTACCTCGATGTGGTGTATTCACTGGTAAAGATCCAAATCCACAACTCATTTTTTTTGAAGAAGGAAATTTAGCTCTAAAGAGAAAAAAAAAATTCTTTGGGTTCTTTTAGATCTAGCCAAAAATACTTCTTGAAGAAGGAAGAAGAAAACTCCCTCTTTTTTTACCTAAATTTCAATATATAAAACCCAAGCTCTTATTGGAACATACCACGTGTCACATACTTTCAAAGCTACCTTTACAAATGGTTTACAACTGTAAATAGAAATCTAATATTTTTATATTCCTGGTTTGTCCCTTTGTTCCTTTCCCACAACCTCGTTAGAATGTAACTAGCACAACAACTAGATGAACTGAGCGTACAACACCTGTGGCAATAATCCTTTACTTATAAGGCTCTCAACACTCTTACCAGATCTTTTCTTCTTTATAACTTAATACATTTTAAGAACAACCCTCGCTTAATAATCCAACACATACTATATGCCCGATCTATACGCCAGAACAACAATTGGGTAGATAGCACTATGCCACTCAGGTTACTTCGATCTACCCGCCAAATCTAGAACCCGCCCAAAGCTGGGTGTTACAACTCTCTTCCACTTAATAAAATATTGTCCTTGAAATTTTCTAGTTTCTTAGAATAGCAGTATCTACTAATACCTTACCATCTGCACCAAGTGCATACTTAGAGTTGGAAAACTTTTTCATTTTAGTCGTCACCATAATTTCTAAACGTCACATTTACCTCTTTATGACAGATGTCAACATCACATTGGAGAATTTGAATAGTTTCCTTTGAAATAAACTTCTCACGCAAGTTTGTTTCTATAAAAAAAGTATTTGAATACTTCATCGATTACTTTGCAAAATCGATTGAAACCCTAACGTTTATGCATTCTTCATCTCCCATTTCTGATTTCTCTAAGGTAACTCATTTCTTTATTCTTCTTTCAACTTTTTATTTCCAGTCATGAGAAGAGCTAGTGTTAGAGTGACAGGTCGTGACCAGACTATTTGTACCATCACTCATGAAACTTCACCGCGCGTGGAGATTGAGATGTGTGATTGTAACACCACTAGAGAAGAAATGAATCAGTACTTAGGGGCTCGAGGTCTCCAAAACCCAAACTTTTTGTCCACTATTTTATACACCATGAACGTCCACTATTGGGTGTTTTCTAGAAATTTTACCAACTCAAGATTCAGAGAACTTGGGCCTCTATTGGTAGTGCATATTTTAGTGTGCTACAAGGATATGAACCCTTCATTAAGAACAAGATCTCGAACCTCCATCGAAGAAAAGATAAATTCATAAGGGTGGTCAGTAAGCTAAATTCTAATTTTGGTTTTCCAACCAAATGGTCCCTTCCTTAGGAAAGTGTCTGCACTAAATGCCAGTCAAAGGATGCTCACCTTGCTGAAAGGTAATATTAAAGGTTGAAAAGGGGTCGCACAATTGATCTAGTAGAGTTGGTTTCAGTCAAAAATGTATTTCAACATGACTTGAAAAATCTAAGTCCAAATGGATACAATCTGACCTTTTCACCACTCAAACAATGAATCCTTCCGTGTTGTCTGCCTTCAAGACATGGACATATAACTCAGACAGTGAACTAGCTCATATCTTATTGAGGCACATTAAAGAGCCTCCACCATTCTTATATCATTTTGTAGTGTTCGCCCAAGAAAATGGAAAATTATAACTTAAGATCAAGCTAATTCTCCTGTTGATGATGTAGGATCTTCGTCACATTCTCATCCTTAGGATATAGACATTTTTTCAATTCTTAAGAGAGCTCGATGCAAGTAGAAGACTACTGTTGCTCCATCATGTAAAACAATAGCAAATATCAAAAGCAAAATGGCCAAATCAAATGAGGGTACTCAAGGATCTGAGAGCAATGAATGCCCTCCATTAGTGAGGCATAAGTCAAACAAGGATCCTAGTACTACAGTCACCCACTCATCCTCGGTTTTTATCCTTCCTGAGATTCCTTAAGTGCCAGAAGCTTCTATCCCTCAAACAGGCTCTCTCAAGTGTGCTTCTGATCCCTAACCATCAGAGAATCCCACGGAGGACAACCCTCTAGTCCAGTCAACTGTCTTTCCTTCTCAAGCACAGGTTGCACCACTGAATCAGGTAGCAACTTTCTTCGGTCCAGTCTAATAGAGTCAGTGCCATCTTTCATATCTCTTAGTTCTATCTTTCAACAACAACTAAGCTTGATACTTCAACAGTTAAGAGAAGTTTTCTCCTCTTACCTTGCAACTAATTCTTCGGAGGATCCTCTATCTATCATGGCTCAAATATCAGAGATCATGTGTCTCAAACATGGTCTTTGGAGTGGGGCTCTCAGAGAGGCTAGCAGGTGTTACAATAGTAAGATAGAATATTAAGAAAAATCTTTGAAATCTAGCGAATATACTTTGGCTGAACGTCGCTAGAAACATCAATATTTAAGCACTTTGATCGCAAGGTTGTCTACCTAGATCACAACTCTGAAGAGCAAGCATGAGTATGTTTAAACAGAAAATAATCAGTTGGAAGATGATATCAACCACTTGAAAAATGAAAATTCTATCTTAGATGAGTAGTTCGAGGTTCAAGAGGAGAGTCACAAGGCGAAGTTGGAGATGTTACACCAATCCCACAATGAAACCGCCAGGAAGTATGAAGAGGACACTCAAAAGATTCTCATTGAGGCACTACCAAAATGGAGATCAAATTTAATTCTACATGCCTAAGTGGCCTCTGGTCCTCTTGATCTTAGAAAGGTAGACTTTGATTTTCTAAAGGATACCTCTACAGAGTCACTGAACTTTGATGTCTACCATCTTGAAGGCGAGGAGTGGGAAGCCTTTTAGAGCGAGTAGAAACAATCAGTTGTCTTTTCCACTCCCACTATGCCAGGAGCTGAAGATAACAAGGGGAGCTTGATAGATGTGGAGCAAAACCCTGAAGGTCATCCTCAAATAGATGAGGCCTATATTGAGCTTATTGACCAGCCCGTCAGAGAATGTGTTAACTCTAGTTTTTCAAGTATTTTGATATAAAAAAAAAGTATATTAAAAATCCCCTACTTATATTTGTAAAAATTGTTTATAAGTCCTTAAAATTATTTTCAAAATGTTGGACAAAATAAACTTTAAAAAAAATCCTTGAATTAACTTAATTTTTTAATGAGTTTTTAAAGTCTGAAGGACTTCTACTGATACTTAGGTGGACAAGTATCATTAAAACTCAAGATAAAAAGACCTTGACAAAGATACAAAATTCTACCGGTAGAACTGGGAATTCTACCGATACAACTCTGGCTTCTACCAATACAACCTGGACTTCTATCGGTATAATGCACTCCAGTAAGCAAGGTAGTTTTGGCCTGAGACTTCTATTGATACCCTGGTTCGTTCTACTGATACAACCAAAGTGCTACATATACCTTGAGGACTTCTACCGAAACAAGTCAAGTCAGTAGCCAAAGTTCAACATCCCCTACACTTCTACCTATACTTTGATGGGTTTTACTGATACAAAATGAAACCCTCAGAGTTCTATCGATACAAGAGAACTTATACCAATAAAATGAGTCCAACGGTCATATTTTGTAAAGACTTCTACCGAAACAAGTTTCATTCTATCGATACAATGAAGCTGCAGACTGTATTTAATGCTTGTTTCTATGGCTGCAACGACTTCATTCTGTTTCTAACGGCTAAAAACATCCCCAAGGTTGTTAGAGGACTTAAGTACAAGGTAAAGGCTTCTCTTTGAAGTCAAGAAAGACAAGAAACAAGTACCTAACTTCCAAGAACTCAATTTTCCAATCATTCTTAATCTTTTACTCAATATTTATTATACACACTTGTGGGTTAAGTTTTCTATCATTCTTTAAAGTGTCGAAACTTTGTGTGAGAGTGTTTAATTGTTGATTATCTACCTTTTAGAGGTATCATCTTATTAATCATTATTTTTCTCTCATTTGTGAGGTGTTATTTAAGGTTTTGGGTAGAAAACATTAAGGGGAAGTGGTTCCATCTTACCTTTGAAAAGATAGGGATTTGTAAGGTTAAACCTTGTCCTTAAAGGTTCAAATCTAGGGATGTAGGCAATTGAGGCCGAACCAGTATAAATACTTGAGTCATTTTATGTTTTCCCTTTCCTGAAAACGTTTTAGTACACCAATTCACCCCCCTCTTGGTGTATTTTGATCTCAACAGAAGGAAACTGAAATTTTGTTTCTTTTTGTTCTTGTAATTTCCTAAATATCAATGCAAATGGATTGTATAAGGTTTCCAGGTGTACGTTTGAGGTGATATAAATGTGGAATTAGTATAAGTTTTTAGTGTTAATTGGTATCAAACTTGTATGTGGTTCGTCTTGATAATATGACTATTTATAGGTGATTGTAACTTGGAGTTTTATTTGCTTATAGTGAACCTATATTGTTATAAGCCAAATTGTTATGAAATGGGATTAAATATTTGAATTGGTTCATGTTATGTGATGGTGCCATTGAGGAATATTGGTTAGATGTCAGGGATGTTGATTTACTGTATGTTGTAGTAGGTATTATACATTCTTATGGATAGGTTTAACGGTTGATATAAATGCATGTATGGTTCAATTAAGGAATTGATTTTGGTAGCTTGCACAAAAAGGGATATGGTCACACAAAGGCTGTATGACACACGATTATATGTCACACAAAGGTTAGTGACAGGGTCGTGTGTTCTTTAGAAATTAGGAAGCATGCTTATCACATGGTTCCTGAATGTTACACAAGCTGGCCACACGCCCGCGTAAGTACTATAGATATGGTCACTCAGTTTCCACACGGCTTCAGTGACATACACAGCTGTGTGACCTCTGTTTGTAGAATCTTCTATGTACTTTTGTTAAGTTTTCAATTATGTCCTTATTATTTCCCGAGTTGATTTAAGAGCTTTCGTAAGCTTGATTGAGACTCAGATGTATCTATAAATCATATTATAATTGGATTACGAAATGCTTTATTCTTTAATTGAATGTGTAAAGTTGGATTTGTATGTAATATGTTTTGTTAACTATTGTAACATCTTTAGCTTGGGACCGGTGACCAAACCGAGTGAGGGGTGTTCCAAAACCAAATAAATACATTTCAATCACAATTTAATCATTCGGGTCAAACTGATGTTTAATACGAGCATAGGAATCAAATTCAAACACTTGTAAAGTTTTAACATTATGTCTTGAGACAAGAACTTTATGTCTCGAGAAAGGTGATTCGCCACAATTTGTTGTGGAAAATTAAGCTTTTTTCAGTACTGAGCTTGTATTCAAGCGATTTTCCGTCTTTTGAGTTCAGTTTTAGAATTATTTAGTTTTGAAGTTAAATTGAATAAATTGAGCTTTTAAGAGTTATTTTACGACCTTTTAGGCTGATTTGGACCTAAGGAAGAATTAACGAGTTGATTAAGTGTGCAGGACGACATTTTAGCCAATTCAAGAAGAAAGTCGTGACATTGAAGTAAGCCTCAACACTTAGCCAAATTTCCAACTCAAATACAAGGAACTCTACTAGAGACGATGTCGCAACATTCAGAAGACAAAGTCGGGAAATTTTGTAACACTCTTTAGCCCGTCAGGAGGACATGACGTGTATCATTTAGCCAGACAGATTGCCCAATAGACTAGGGCATTACTAATGGATTCAAATCTTTCGGCTTAACTTAAAATTTTTAGAAAAATAATTATGAAGATTTTCCTTGGTGTAAAAGTCATTTCCCTCTTTTTTCATTTCGTAACGCATCTTTAAAGAAACTAATAAGAGTTATAAAAGAAAAGGCTATTATTCAACTACTGCCTAGTTATGGCTTATATATCTATATCATAACAATTCATCATTAGCAAAGCAAGAGGGTTCGACGTACACTATCAAAAGAAGAGGCAATTCTCTTTTAAGATAAAACAATACAAACGATGTAGTTAATTGCAAAAGTTAATGACAAAATATATGTATACGCCATCCACCACACTGCCATGCATGATACAAAAATAAACAAGTGGCTCACTTGCAACCGCAACTCTGACATTATCCTCTTTGATAAAACCTTCTTCTACTATCAAAATTATTGAAGATGAAACGTAACAAAGTAAGTTCATTTTAGCTTAGTGAATTACAAAATAGGCACAATTAATTTTACAAGAACTCTGATAAACAACAAACATCAGTACTCATAAGAAAAGAACAATAATATTTTTTTGTGAGACTCTTTTATACAGACATAATATGTTAATTTTCACCCACAGTTCCTTAGCAACGGTACTATGCCAATCTAACATAACACATACAGCACTCAAGCGAACACATTCCGCTAACTTATACAAATCTTCCACAACTCTGCATGGTTATCAATAACCCGCCCTTGTACTAGCCTCGAACCCATATCTCAGAAATCAGGATCACATATCGGTTATATTTATTTTCATTTCATATCCTTGGTTAAGTCGAACACGCGTTCTCCTGAAAGTTCGGAGTTCGGGCCATGATCTATCAGTCCGATTTTCAATCTAGTTGCTCTACCGGAGGCATCACATATAGATTTCATTTCCACATTTTTCACGTATCATAAACTTTTTGGTATTGGGCTCGTGCAACAAAGAGGATGTTTTTACAATGGCCATACTCACACACACGTCTAGACATAACACATCGACTCATTTGCAGTAAGAACAACTTACCACACACAACTCACATATCATAGAAGTTTCATAACCATAAATTTTTTGGTATTAGGGTCGTGCAACAAGAAGGGTGTTTTTGCAATGGCCATTCTCCCACACATGTCCAAACATAACACATTGACTCATTTGCAGTAAAAACAACTTACCGTACACAACCCACATATCATAGTTGCTTTACCGAAGGCATCATATATAGATTTCCTTTCCACAATTTCCACATATCATACACTTTCTAGTATTGGGCTCCTGCAGCAAGGAGGGTGTTTTTATAATGGCTATACTCACACACAGTGGCGGAGCTATGATATTAATCTTGGGGAGCCAAGCTAAAATTAGAAGTCTTATGTAACAGTCGATTTAAACATATAAACAATCGATTCAAAAGAAGCAATATTCCAACATGACAATAGATTTAAACATATAAAAAATATATTCAAAAGAAGCAATATTCCAACAATTAAGATGAAATAGCATATCATTACTTAAAATTGTGCACAACGTTCTTTCAAGAAAATAAAACCACTAAATATAGAGTCTGAATCAAAAGTTTCAGCAATCTCTCTCTGAATATAAACAACAAGATTATCTGTAAGAAACTCATCCTCCATTTTGTTGCGAAGCCTTGTTTTGACAATTTTCATCGCTAAAAATGCTCTTTCTATTGCAGTTGAAATAGGAAGAGTCAATAGAAAACGAATTAATCTATCAATAAGAAAATATACATTTGACATCTGTGTCTCTGCTAATCCTTGACAAATATCAGAAATTGTGGACAAATTCAGCAATTTTGGATGATTTACAACATTTTACTTATAATGCTGTAGTTGATACTTTAAGATTACTTTCTCTTACTCAGTGAAATCAATAGGATAATATTTTTCCACAATACAACATATATCATCCATATTGAAGGACTTATAAGCATCCTTCGGATCCAAAGCGAAGCTAAGGGTAAGAAGATCAATTGTCCGTTCATTAAATCTACTATTTAGCTCAAGAAGTTGATAATCTATTGCGGTATTGAATATCTCAACCCGATAATGGTGCTCCATATTGGAATTAACGTGTTTTTGAATACGACGTTTTACCACATATGGAGAATCCATATCGAGAACCTCAATATTGTGCTTTTCACAAAATACTTTCACAACTTCCAACAAATTGTCCCAACCATCTTCTCTCAACTTTTGTATAAAAGTTTTAGTGCTTGAGGCTAAGTACATAGCATTTCCTGTATCTTGGGATTTTTGTTGTAGAAGTTGACAAAGAATATCTGTAATACCCATTATCTCTTTTACTAGATGTAAGATAAAAACAAAATTAAAGATGTAATCTTCTTATATGTTGTAGCTGCATCCCCACGGATAGAATAATTAGAACCATTTTCAATAATATTTTCTAGAACAGAACAAATAAAATCAAACATCCTTATCAAGTTACAAATAGAACTAAAATGAGAGCTCTAACGGGTTTCTCCAGCCCCTTTCATAGTGCTAATTTGGTTAAGGCCTTTACCAATTTCAAGTTCATCAATTTCCAACATATTTGCAATTTCAATTGTTTAGGCAGCTTGTAATTGATCATGGCGTTTGCAAGAGGCGCTAATTATATTAACAATGAAATTCAAATCAGAGAAAAAATTATGAATTGGAATTACCTCTCGAGAAGCCGCAACTAATGCCAACTAGAGTCGATGAGCCAAGCAATTAACATAATATGCATAGGAACAATAATTTAAAAATAATGCTTACAAACCATTCCATTAACCCCACATGTTGCTAGCACCACCATGTCCTTGACCTTAGATATTTTGAGTATCAAGACAATGTGAAGAAAGAATAACACATATTTCTTTTTTCAAAGTTATTGCTACAATATCTTGGACATGTACAAGATCAAAGAAAAGTTCTTTTATAAATCCTTTCTCATCAACATATCTCAAAATAATAGCCATTTGCTCCATTTTAGATTCATCACGTGCCTCATCAATAATGATACAAAATTTAGAATCTAAAATATCTTCATGAATCTTATGACGCACTTTATTTGCAAGAATATGTAAAATCTCTTTTAGGATCATATGAGAAGTATATTTAGCATTTCTTGGAGCATTTTCCAAAAAAAATTTGGAAACTTTATCATTATAAGAAGCTAACAATGTAATCAATTCAAAAAAAATTACCTCGATTTCTTGAATTAGAGGTTAAATCATGACCTCTAAAAGCACATCCTTGCAAAGTTAACCATCAAACAACATCAATTGAAATATTGACTCGTAAGCAGTTATCTTCTTTTTGATCTAAACTTTGTGCATTGATAACCTTGTCAATGTGCCGAGATTGATTTAACAAATCTTGACAACTTTTCTCAGCATTATTATGTGGAGAGCATGGATCTTGGTTAACATGATTCAAGAAAGCACACATTTTTCCATCATTCACTTTTTTCCAATTATTAAAACCTTTAACAGTGAATGCATCTATTCCATGATGAATAATTTGTTTTGAGAAAAGATAGCATGAAACAATAAGTTGCATCTTTAGTACGGGATTACTCCAACCAAGGAAATTTGCAAAACCAATAAGACTGAAACCTTCGGGGATGCTTGTCACCAGAAAGTAGGCACTTAGACAAACGTATTTTATATGACCCCATTTCTGAATATGCTCGAATGACTTCATCTCACTGATTAACAGGATATCCCATATTTGAAGAGGACTCCCATATTTGAGGACTACATAATCTCGGATCCTGCTCTAGATTATTAATATCAAAAGAAAGATTTGGATGATCTTCACTTTCAAGTCTTGTACATTTAGAAGTATTAACTTCGATAGTTGGGGAATCTTCATTGCTCACTGGTCAACTAGCATCACAAGTATCATTACTTTTTCTCTTAAAAAAAGTATCATTTGTCTTTTCCTACTTCATTTTTTGCAATCGACCTGAAATTTAATTTTATAAAATTATAAAAATGTAAAATGACTATAACATCCATTTAATTTCTTTAACACCCCTAACCTGAATTCGTCGCCAAAATAGGGTTACGGAGCATTACCAGAGTTTACAAATGAAATACGATCATTTCTCAACTTTTCAAAATTTTTCTTAGAAGTAGGGGACACATGTCCGTGTCTCTGCTCGTGTGAATGGAAATAGGCCATTATTAAACAAAATACCTATACATTCCACTATATCCAAAATCAAATCATTTGAACATACCGATATAACCAATGGATAGTGTGATATATCTCCGACAAGCTTCCAACCCAATCGAGCTTTC
>CM025153.1:6768376-6782915 GCA_013467495.1 Gossypium gossypioides
TACCTCATTTTCTAAAACCACTTGACATTAGGGTCTTACCACTTGAACTTAATTAATCATTTGAATAGCCTAAAGTACCATATCAAAACTATTTTAAAAACCATAATCAACTCACAAATTTTAAATAATAATATATACAAACTTCCTCGTCAGATTTGGTGGGCCCGAAACCACTATTTTTAACACCACTAAAAAATGAGCTGTTACACGTTATTTAGAGATACATCATGAGGTAAGAGGCACCAATGCAAATGATGAAGAAAGGTCTGATAATGATGTTCATTCTCACCACGATGGTGAAGAATATAGTGACCCCGATCAAGATGAAGTCTCAGATGATATCGACGATGAAGGCACAGAGGAGGGTGAAAATCTACAACCCCTTTCAGTCGGTCACTTGATTCATGGGATTATTATACGAAATGACCCTAGGGTAGACATGTTAGGTTAACCCCGATGCGGCATATGCACCTAAGTTCCCCAAGTACGAAGATATATTACTTGCTCATCGGTTGATGGAATCTTCGGAAACAAAAGATTTGTTCGTAGGGCAATGATTCCCAAGTAAGTAGGACTGCTTACATGCCATCAAGCAGTACAACATGAAGGTGTTGGTGGACTACAAAGTCATCAATTCTACACCAACATTATATGTTGGACAATGTCGAAGGTCTGGGGAGGGTTGCCATTGGCAGATTTGAGCTGCATTGGGGTAGAGGACTCAACAGTGGTGCATTCGAAAACTTGAAAAGCCCCATACATGCACGTCCACACATATGACGCAAAACCATTGCAAACTAGATGCAAAAAAAAACTGCAACTGCATCATGTCGGTGGTGAATGACATGCCCACCATTCCTGTATCGATCATCATTGCTAAAATGCAAGTCCGATTTTAGTACCGATTGTCGTACAACAAAGCATGGTGGGCGAAATAGATGGCGATGGAGTAATTGTACAGTGACTGGGATGTGTCGTACAACGAACTTCAATAATGGATAGTAACGATGTAGCAATACGTGCCAGGTACAATCGTGGAGTTGTAGACGCGACCTTATTATAGCCTGGACAACCAACATCAACCAGGGAAAAGAGTTTTCCGTCGGATGTTTTGGACATTCAATCCATGCGTTCGGGCCTTTGCACACTGTAAGCCGCTTGTGCAAGTTGATGATACCTAGTTGTATGGCAAATATACCCAGATAATCCTTATTGCAGTTGCACAAGATAGGAATCAAACCGTCTTACCGATTACGTTTGTGATCGTGAAAAAGAAGAACATGGAATCGTGAGAATTATTCTTAATGAATTTGCAGAGTGATGCTGTTAGAGAAGGAAACATTTGTATTATCTCTAACAGATCGAAAAGGTTGATTGTTGCGATTTGATGATCTGGGGTTCTGTAGAGATCGGTTTACTGCATCCGCCACATCACGGTTAATTTTCATCGGGAGTTCAAGAATGCAGACTGACGCAAAGATTTGGTGAATTGGGTAAATTCTTGAATCACAATATTATTTAAATATCTTGAATACATTTGGGGTATATAATGAAAACGTAACATGAATATTAATACATACATAGGGTACGTATAATAGCACATTTTCTAGTGGTGTTGGAAACAATGGTTTTGGTGCCACAATTCCGACGTGTCAGTCCATAAATATTAATTATTTAATATTTACGAAGTCATTAGTGTTGTATTAACGTTTGGTTAAAAAATTTTAATGTTTAGATAATCAATTATAAAAAATGGGCTAAATCGTAAAGTTTGCTAAAGTCAACTGCTAATGGTTAATTAAGTTAATTGAGTACAAAGCATAAAATGATGGATTTATAAGGCAATTTGGCCACATTTTTGTTAATGGTCGTTTGACATTTAGTTAATGTTATTAAATATATGTTTATTTTAAATAAAAATAAAATGATTAAAATAATAAAACAAAAGTTAATGTGGAGGAATCATCTTTATTCTTTTGTTTCTTCACCGAAAATTGAAAGAAGAAACTCCATTAAAGGAGCTTAAAATTCAGCTACACCAAAGCTTGTGCATATCAATAACAAGTAGATAACTAAGGAAAAGGGAAAGTTGTTGAGTAGTCCCTGAACTTTCACTGTCTTTGCAGTTTAGCCTTGTAAGTTCGTACAATTTAGTTTTAGATTAAATTAAATGTTATATTAAATATGAGTTGAAATTGTTGAATATTCTGACATAATTGAATTGAAATAAATTGATGTGAGTCGAGAAAATAATTGATTTGACCATTGTTATTCGATATTACATTGAGCTGATGAACATAGGATAGGATACAATTGGCAATCCACTAGGTTTTTAATGCGCACAATAAGGGTTTGATTGTGCTGAGATAATGATTCTTGACTCATTACTATTCACTGAATATGCCGAAGTCCAACATTTTTTACAGACTATCATGTTATATTTATAGTGATTCTGGTGTGTTACCGGGAGCAAATGTAAAGCCGTCGGGCATGTAACTTAGTGCCAAGGTGTGTTTCGGAGAGATGTTAGCCTACAGGTGTAACGAGAAATATGCGCAAGTGTACACAATCGTTTAAGTAATAAGTAAGTAAAATGAGTTATTGTCTCCACAGGGACTGTATAAGCTTAATCAATTAATTGCAAAATTATAAATTCATAATTTGATGTAAAAACTCAATAATTTGGATGGTAATGATAAACTAAGTAAAATTAATTAGATGCAAAGATTTATCCGTATGCAATTCTAATCTAGATGCAATTTACCTAAATGTATGAATAAATGGATTTAGCAACAAAAACAATCAACATTAAATGGGCTAAGATAATTATATTAATCAATTCAACTTACTTTATCATGCTTAACAATGTTCGAAAATACTTCCACGGCAACTCGATCTTTCATGAGTTTGGAAACCAAATTAAGTCATTTTGGAGTCTTTTACTTAGTTAAATATGCATTTTACTAATCATATTAACTAAGAGTTTCTTAGCATTTATGTAAGGTCATAGGGACATTTACATTTGCAACAGTTTAATTACATAAACCTAAAAACTATGCAAGGCAATAGAGCTAACTAAAGATATTACGAACCTCAACTTAGTCGGGTTTAAGGATCTAAATTGAGAATTGTACTTTTCAATTATGTTTCTACTAGTTGTTGTCTGGTTAGGATCACTCAGCTATTCTGAATGCATCCAATCACGTATGAATGAAATGTATCATGATATTAATTGAAAACATGATTGACTGAGGCCTAAACATGTTAAACATGAATAAAATAAATCTTATTGAATTAACATAACCATCCTAGAAAATAGGATTTAAAATATCATCGTTGATGTCAAAAACAATAAACTCAAAGCAAACATGATTAAAATAAATGACAAGAGGAAATAGTAAACTATATTAAGTTCAGTAGCCTTTCGGATCTATTCTAACTAATTTAGTTTAGCACCCTTTTGGATCTATTGTGATTGATGCGCTTCTCCGTTTTGCTCGATGCTTCTTTTGCCAAGGAGTTCCTAAGGTGGTCGACCAAAGAATGCTTTTGATACAACTTTTGTGGCTAAAGGATGGAAACTAGATGGACGACTATGCAAGGGAAGGAAAAGGGAAATAAAATGTGGAGAAAATGCTAAAAAGAGAAGAGAAATGAGTTGTGAGGGATGATGGATTAAGGGATTGGTGCATGGTATTTATAGGTGAAGGTAAGACGTAGAGTTAGCTAAAAATAGCATTTGAATTCCTTCTTTTTCTACCACACATGGCCGGCCATATTTCAAGGAGAAGGGAATGATTGAGTCTCCTCAATTTGAATTCAAACCAAGACTATTAATAGCCATAGGGTAGACAGTTTCAACAACAAAGTAGTTGGGCTGATTTTTATTATTTTCCAACTATAATGACCTTCAATTAAATACCCTAAAGCTTACTTTTGGGCTGCCATCTACTTGTTTCAAATCTGGGCTTCAGTTTTCCCTTGTTGGACGATTTCTCAGTCCAATAACTTAGCAGACATATCCATCTTTTAGCACATCTTTTATTGGGTCAAATTATCAACCTCATGACCCAAATTGCATGGTCTTGCTGTCCACATTAATTAATTTGTGCATGTTCATGTTTAATTCACATTAATTACATCTTCAATGGTCCTCCTACATAGTGAAAAATCAAATATTAATAATTTAACATGAAATAATATAAAATATATGCAAAAATCATGTAATTAAGCACAATTTCACATAATTTATAAATCCGTGCCCCATATTACTAATTAAGTAAAATTCACTTATTTTAATAACAATTACTCAAGATAAACATAATTATTAAGTAAAAAGGTGGTAAAAATACATAGAAAAACCCTATATAATTTCGAGTTTATAACGGGCTAGGCACTTGGTGCTCAGGTGTGTTTTCGGTTGGACAAGCTCGTTTGAGTGTTCAGGTTGGTTAACTGCGTATCCGAATCTGTTATATCATTCATCACGCAAATTTTAAATGGTTATATGATTTCCTGATTGGTTAACTTGAGTTGATATTGAAGGATTTAGTATTATTAAATAAACTATTCATTATGTGTATTGCTAATAAGACTCACCTGTTGAGTTGTTGTGATTGGCAGGATCATAGTTTATAAATTGTTATTGTGTGATATATATATTTTATGGTAAATTTATCATTTTAACCATTGAACTTATTAAGCTCTAGTAAAACTTACTCGTGTTATTTCTTCTATTTCTTTGTAGATTACATTTTGTGGAAATCGAGCGATTGGATCAACTCGAAAAATTACACTATCCAGATATTTTTTGGTAGTTTTTGGATGTTTACTTTTGGGTTATATGGCATTTAATAGGTGTGTTTGTATATGTTTGGATACTTGCTTCATATGTTATATTTTAGCTTGATGTAAAGTTGTTTAAGTTTGCTTGTATATGTGCTTTTGTCTTTGGTATAAATATGTTACTTGTGAACTTGATCTTGGATATTTAGCATAAGTCTCAAGGAAGTATTTGAAATATAGTATATTGGTTATGAATGAATTGAATGGTAATGGTAGATTTGGCATGAGATATTATAAGTGTTTGAAAACTTTGAGTGAAATTAAATTGGTATGAAATGTGAATTTGATTTGGTTATTGAATTGTGGTATCAGTGAGAGCATATTGGTTAGACACTTAGGTTGACTGATTTGGTATGTTTTAAGTCTATTTGAATGTGTTTTGAAGGCTTGTAAATATGTAATTTTGGTTTGGTTTGGTACCAAAGAAATTGGTAGGATTTTGGCTTGTTTTAGAAGGACTTTAAGGTGCACATGACATAGGATACAGGCTATCACACGATTGTGTGCCAGACACGGCCTATCCACACGACCATGTGTCTTTATGATTTTTAGGTGCAGGTTGGTCCACACGGGCAAAGAGAGTTACACAACTTAGCGAAACGGTCATGTGACCTCACTTTGAATACACACACGATCTGACATACGGCCGTGTGATGCTATTTCGAATATACACACGAGCGGGCACACAGGCTAAGACACAGTCGTGTGACCCATATTTCGAATTGTATACGGTTTGGCCACATAGCCATTTCTTTGAGCCACATGACATGGGCTTTGTCACACGGTCTGGCCACACGATCGTGTGACTCCTGTTTTCAAAATTTTTAGATTTTTTAAACTTTTTGTTTTGTTTCAAATTAGTCCCTGATTGATTTCAAACTATTTTTAGGGCTTCGAAAACTTGTTTTAAGGTTCGTAAATGTGATTATGCTATGATTGAAATATAGATTTGAATCTTGATATTTAATTTAATAAACTAATGATATAATGATGTAAATTGTTTTGCTATATGCTGTAATACTCTATAACCTTAATCCGGCGAGGGAGACAAGTTAGGGGTGTTACATTTAGTGGTATCATAGCTACGTTTTAGTCAATTCTCAGACTGAATGTAGTATGTTAAAGTCTAGAAACTACATGTCATATAAACTTGTGATAGTATGATATTGATTGATCCGATCTAACCCCTGTTTCTCTTTTAGATTTGAAAGATGTCAGCAGAATCTAGTCATGCTGGCACTGATGAAGTGAATAGTAATGTTCTGACTAACGAACAAGAAGCAAGTTGTAGTTTACCTATCCTAAAAATGTTTGGAAAAAAGTTAAAAAAAGTTGTATTTGGTTTAATGGGTCAGTGGTTCACAAAATTTATATGAACTAACCTTGTGGCTCAACAACCTCCACCCCTTGTTGTACCTCCTGTGGTGTCTCTACCTCCTCAAAAAATTGAAATGAGTCAACAGATTCCTATTGATAAAGTCAGAAAATATGGTGCTGAGGAGTTTCGGGGTTAAACGAAGGAAGATCCGGCTAAAACTGAGTATTGGCTCAAAAATTTCAGCGAGTTTTCGACAAAATGACTTGTTCTCCTAATGATTATCTTAGAAGTGTCATATCTTTACTTAAAGGCGAAGCTTATAGTTGGTGGTCAACATTAACAGTGGTAATACCGAAAGATAACGTCAATTGAGATTTCTTCAAAACAGAGTTTAAAAAGAAGTATGTCAGCAAACGATACCTAGATCAGAAAATGAGAGAATTTTTTGAACTAAAGCAGGAAAACAAATCAGTAGCTGAGTATGAAAGAGAGTTTGTACATCTCAGTAAGTATGCTTGTGAAATTATGTCGAACGAGGAAGAGATATGCATCCGTTTTGAAGATGGATTAAGCAATGAAATTAAAATGTTGATTGGAGGGACAAAAATACGATAATTTGTTGTTTTATCTGATCGTGCTCAAAAGATGGAAGAAGTTTATAATCACAAGAGGCAGAAAGATAGAAAGGCTCGGGAATTTGGTAAAATAAGTTTTTAAGTTATTTTCTTCACCATCGTCAAAGAAATCAAAAGAAGATTTTAATCGTGTCACTTCACCATCTGGGTTCTCAGGTAAAAACACGTCGACGCAACATGATTTGAAATCTCAGGTCAAACCTGTTGATAGTGTGGAAAGTGTTCGTAACGTTCCGAAACCGATGTGTAAGCATTGTGGAAAACCACATTCTGGTTAATATAGGACTAGAACAGGTACATGCTACAAATATGGTTCAACAGATCATTTTGTACGAAATTACAGAAGATTAGTGAGAGGTAATGTAGAAAAGAACAAAAAGCAATTGTCTACACCTCAAAAGAGTATACGTCCTAGTCAGAGTAGTAATACTAGAGCAAATCGCAGTGGCACTAAAGATACAACTATCAGATCTGAAGCTAGAGCACCTATGTGAGCATACGCTATCCGAGCTAGAGAGGACACTACTACAACTGATGCTATTGCTGGTACATTATATCTCTTTGATGTTACTGTGTATGCACTGGTTGACCCTAGGTCAACTCATTCATATATTTGTACAACATTAGTAACGGATAAGAATTTACCTATTGTGTCAACTGAGTATGATTTTCGAGTAACTAATCCTTCGGGTCAAAGTTTGCTAGTTAATTTTATATCATTCTGGGAATGGATTGGTTGACGTTACATAACGTTGTGGTAAACTATAGGCTAGAATAGATTGATCTAAAATGTCAGACAGGTGAAATGATTACAGTTGAGTCTAAAAGACCAAACAGTGTTGCCAGAGTTATTTCAGCTATTTCAGCACAGAAATTGATTCATAAAGGCTGTGAGGCATTTTTGGCCTATATACTTGATACTCGAGATCCGGATTCGAAGCTTGATCAAGTATCGATTATGAATGAGCTTACAGACGTATTTCCCAAAGAGTTACCAAGATTGTTGCCAGAATGTGAAGTTAAACTTGTAATTGATTTGATGTTTGGAACTGCTCTAATATTGATCACACCGTATTGAATTGCACTAGCTGAGTTGAAAGAACTTAAAGCACAATTGCAAGAATTGTTAGACAGAGGTATTATTCAACCGAGTGTATCTCCGTAAGGTGCACCTGTGTTATTTGTGAAAAAGAAAGACAGGTCATTGAGATTGTGTATTTATTACAGGCAGGTAAATAAAGTCACAATAAAGAATAAATATCCTTTGCCTCATATTGAAGATTTGTTTGATTAGTTGAAATGAGCAACAGTGTCCTCGAAAATAGATCTCAAATTGGGATATTATCAATTGCGAGTTAAAGATGTCGACATGTCGAATACTGCTTTTTGAACTTGTTATGGTCATTATGAATTTCTAGTAATGCCATTTGGATTAACTAATGCCCCTGCTACTTTTATGGATTTGATGAATTGAGTTTTTCAGCTTTATTTGGATAGATTTGTGGTTGAGTTTATTGATGATATACTGATCTATTCAAAAACAAAATCCGAGCATGTTCAACATTTAAGAATTTTTTTACAGATTTTGCGTGAGACACAACTGTTTTCTAGTGGTGTTGGAAATAGTGGTTACGGGGCCACAATTTCGACGTGTCAGTCCGTAAATATTAATTATTTACTACTTACAAAGTCATTAGTGTTGTATTAAAGTTTGGTTAAGAAATTTTAATGTTTAGATAGTTAATTATAGAAAAATGGCTAAATCGTAAAGTTTGCTAAAGTCAACTGCTAATAGTTAATTAAGTTAATTGAGTACAAAGCATTAAATGATGGATTTATAAGGCAATTTAGCCATATTTTTGTTAATAGCCGTTTGATATTTAGTTATGTTATTAAATATATGTTTATTTTAAATAAAAATAAATTGATTAAAATAATAAAACAAAAGTTAATGTGGAGGCATCATCTTTATTCTTTTGTTTCTTCAGTGAAAATTGAAAGAAGAAACTCCATTAAAGGAGCTTAAAATTCGGCTACACCAAAGCTTGTGCATATCAAGAACAAGTAGATAATTGAGGAAAAGGGAAAGTTGCTGAGTAGTCCTTGAACTTTCATTGTCTTTATAGGTTAGCTCTGGTAACTTCGTATTGTTTAGTCTCGTATTAAATTATATGCTATATTAACTATGAGTTGAGATTGTTGAATATTCTGACACAATTGAATTGAAATAAATTGATGTGAGTCAAGAAAATAATTAATTTGAACACTGTTATTCGATATTATATTGAGCCGATGAAAGTAGGATAGGATATCATTGGCATGCTAATAGGTTTTTAATGCGCGCGATACGGGTTTGATTGTGCTGAGATTAGGATTATTGACTTGTTACTGTTCACTGAATATACGGAAGTCCAACATTTTTTGCAAACTATCGTGTTATATTTATAATGATTCTAGTGTGTACTAGGGGCCGATGTAAAGCCTTCGGGCATGACACTTAGTGCCCAGGTGTGTTCTCAGTTGGACAAGCTTGTTTAGGCGTTCTGGTCTGTTCTGGTTGGTTAACCGCATATCTGAAACCATTATATCGTTCATTGGGCAAATTTTAAATGGTTATATGATTTCCTGATTGGTTAACTTGAGTTGATATTGAATAATTTGGTATTATTAAATATACTATTTATTATGTGTATTGCTAATAAGACTCACCTGTTGAATTGTTATGACTGACAGGATCATAGTTTATAAATTGTTATTGTGTGATATATATATTTTACAGTAAGTTTATCTTAACTGTTGAACTTACTAAGCTCTAGTAAAGCTTACTCGTGTTTTTTTTTTTGTAGATTATGTTTTGTGGAAATCGAACTATTAGATCAACTCGAAGAATCACACTGTCTAGATATCTTTTTGTAGTTTTTGGATGTTTACTTTTGGGTTATATGGCATGTAATATGTGTGTTTGTATATGTTTGGATACTTACTTCATATGTTATATTTTAGGTCGATGTAAAGTTGTTTTAAGTTTTGCTTGTATATGTGCTTTTGTCTTCAGTATAAATATGTTAATTGTGAACTTGATTTTGGCTATTTGGCATAAGTCTCAAGGTAGTATTTCAAATACGATATATTGTTTGTGAATGGATTGAATGGTAATGGTAGATTTGGCATGAGATATTATAAGTATTTAAGAACTTTGAATGAAATCTAAATTGGTATGTGTTTTCAAGGCTTGTAAATATGTGTTTTCAAGGCTTGTAAATATGAAATCTAAATTGGTATGATATATTTGAATGTGTTTTCAAGGCTTGTAAATATGTGATTTTGGTTTGGCTTGGTACCAACGAAATTGGTAGGATTTTGGCTTGTTTTAGAAGCAATTTAATGTGCACATAGCCTGGGACACCTGCTGTCACACGGCCGTGTGCCAAACACGACCTATCTACACGGCTGTATGTCTTCATGATTTTTAGGTGTAGGTTGGTCCAAACAGTCACAGAGAGTTACATGGTCTGTCGACACGACCATGTGAACTCACTTTGAATACATATACGGTCTGGCACACGGCCTACAACACGGCCGTGTGACGCTATTTCTAATATACACACGGGCGGGAACACAAGCTGAGACATGGCTGTGTAACCCATATTTCGAATTGTACTTGGTTGGGCCACACGACTATGTCCCTGAACCACACGGCTGTGTGAAACCTGTTTTCAATTTTTTCTAAAACTTTATGTTTTGTTTCAAATTAGTCCCTGATTGATTCCAAACTATTTTTAGGGCCTCAGAAACTTGTTTTAAGGCTCGTAAATTTTATTATCCTTTGATTGAAATATAGATTCAAATATTGATATTTAATTTAACAAATGAATTATATAATGATGTAAATTGTTTTGTTATATGCCGTAATACTTCGTAACCCTAATCTAACGATAAATACGGGTTATGGGCGTTATAGTACGAGCTAAAACCACACTTTTTCAGGGAAATGATGGCGGGGCTTGAGGTTGATATGCACGGTGTGATTAATCCTTCTCTCCAAGAATTTTTTTAGTAACATGGAGCCCTTGCAATAGGCTCAAATTTTTTATGACGAGTCTCGATATGGCCATATGACCACCAACGTCGTGAAGGGGTTAACTCCATCTTGAAGCGTACATGTCATCTACCAATTTCTTCCATTTTCTCAGCTATATTATATAGGCTTGCAACATTGATGTCGAGAATGGGGCTGAGACAACTGATGGTGTTTGTGAAGGAGGTGCGGAAGACGATGGTTGTGAATGCCCAAAAAGCAAGGTTGATGAATGTAGAACTATAATCACGACACATGAAAATTTTGGTAATTGAGCACATCGATCATCAGGCGGGTGTACTGGCTAGGTCCTATGGAGTTGATCTCCAACAGAGGTACTGCTAGTGTGTAAAGTTTCAGGCCTTTCAGTATCTGTGTGCACACGTTATTGCTGCATGTGCATGGGCCAATGTGGATTGTCAACAATATATTGAAAACGTCTACACGCTAGAACACACATTGCGTATTTTGGGTAGCGAGTTCCCTGTGTTGCAGGATGTCTCGACATGGGAAGTGCCCCATCCTAAGTTCGAGTTGATCCCAGACAAAAAGCTTCGTAGGAAACCCAAAGGTCAACTGCAGGTACTCGGATTCACAATGACATGGACATAAAAGAGCCATTGGGACAAAAATATTGTGAAATCTGTAGAACAGTCGGTCACAATCGGAACAAGTGCCCACATAAAAACTACCATCTTGGACAATCCTCGAGGTTGGAGGATTATAAATATTGAAGAGCCCCATTCATTCACAAAAATGAAAACTAAAATATATGAAAATAATTTATTTATCACTTAATGCATTTGATCTGGTTACTGCACTTCTTGCATTTTTTAAGAGTTTTATTCTTTCTTTTGTTTGGTTTCACTGCAAAATTAAAATCTTGTTCAATAATAAAATAGATTTAGTATTTACTTTCACATTCATTGTAGGATTAAACAAAAACCAGTTTACACTTGATTAATTTAACTACTAATTTATTCTTAGTAATTTTGTCAATTTGTGATATCTATGGAATTAATTTATGGAAATTAAAACCACTCTATTCAAGAATTAACACAAATTACATACAATATTTCATCAATAACATTTCCACACTTAAAATACATTCGAGCATGGATTTGTGCCCGGGGTGAGAGTGGGGTCTACCGTTGTGGTGCCTTCCTTGCCGTCGAGGGTGAAGGTGGTCGTCATCATTCTCTTTACGATGCCCGAACCTTGGGGTGTATTGAACAAATTCGAGAAATCAAATCCCCTTAATGATTGGTATTTGGGGGTGCAGTATTTGGTGTTTGAGGGTGCCGATGAAAACATATCCTCCATCATTATTGGTCGCAGTTGCTCAAAATTACTACTACAACTGTCCATCTCTGGATTATAAGGGTCACAACTAAAAACCCGTATCTTCGAACGATAAGCACTAGCCTTGGACAGTGAATGTGATTGCAGATGTTTGAGATCAAGGTCGGCCTGGGGGTGTGGCTCGACATCGAGGTGTGCTTGGGTAGCAGGGTTTCGATTTCCTCAATGATGACATGGTTGATCTGGTCCACATTTGTATATGTGTCTCAAGACCACCATCAACTTCCTCTCAAATAGATATGGCACCCCATTCTCTAAGTACCATTATTGGTACTTAATAGAGGGGCTAAAGTCAAATAAACACGTTTCCAATTGAGGCCTAGGCTACAACCGGCCATTCCATAATTCGATAAATTGTTGATGCATGACTGCCCAATTCTTTGATTCCTTCCCCCTCTTATTGATACCATGGACAGCGTCGAAGATGACGGGGTTGTTCGAAACATATTGTTTGCAACTGAATTGCCGAAGAACTCGATCGCCATTATACCACTCAACGATCAAGAAATTCAACGCCTAAGCGTTGATGCACCATACAGTTGAGTGTGTGACACCCCAAACCTGACCGAGACGGACTGGCCCAAATTCGAAGCGATACATTAGCCACTTAAATGACTCTCCAGCTAACGACCTCCCAAGACACACCCCGACCTTATAACACCTCATTCTTATCCATTTATTAGTTATTTATTAAAGCGGAAGTAATTTGTGAACAAATTTTAAACTTTTTTATAAGTAATTTAACTTAAGGGCATTTTTGTCTTTTTGCCACCTACGGTTAAACTAACCCGAATTTAGATCTATACATTTATCAACCCTCTTTTAGTCAATTTATGTAAGCCCTAAAAATTTTAGCTTAATCCGAGTTTATTTTCTATGTCTAATTCAAGTTTTATCATTAAGGACTAAATCGTAACAATTTCAAATCATCATTACTATACCCAAATATGAAATTGAGTGTGTTTCTAACAAATTTTATCAATTACAAGTCTAATACTAAATGTTTATCAAGTTTCCTTATCATTTAAGGCTCTAAGACTTATCAAGTTACAAGACTAATTTGTAATTTAAACAGACTAGAGAACCAAATTAAAAAGACCAGAATTCAAACCCCCAACAGTGCACTACAATTTTTGTGTTTAAAAAATTCGATTTTAAACCCAATTTTGAGTATTTTAATGGCCAATTAAACTCGATTTAACTACAATTAAATATCATACATATTTATACAGTTTCAATTGAATTTATTAACACCAATTAAGCCTCAATTAAATAGAATTAAACATTCAATTTCATGTATATCAGCCACCGGTTAATTCAAACAAGTGGCATACCCTAGTCGCTAGTAAACCAATTCATGGAAGCGTCATTTAAAAAATGGTTAGTGTAAACATCATGCCTCACACACCGTGTTATCAAGCAACAATACATCATAAAGTACTCAATAATCAAACTCAAATATGCTTATATGATATTATAAAACCATCCAAAATTAAAAATGTCCAATGTCCAATTACAACCAAAATTAAACTAAGTCCCAGTAGTTCCACAATGCCCGATTAACATCTCTAAAACGTGTAACTAAATCTCTATCGAGCCTTAATCTCTTGAAACTCTCTTGCTCAGCTCCTCAATCCCATCGATTAACTGCACGAATGTTAGGGTGTGAGCTTAAAAAGCTCAGTGAATGTTAATAAAACGATGAGCAAATTAGCACCCAAATCATGCTTAAATCGAAACCAATCAAATACAAATTGTCAGTCACAATATCAATCCATAATAGTTCAATGTCATATGTTCAACCATGTATCAAAAACCATACTTAATCATGGCATATAATCATCAATTTAACATATAACAGTTCATACATTTATATTGGCATATACAATCATGGCTTAATAGGGTGATCATACATCAGATGAACGAATCTCCCTACTCCCAATCAGAATCATAATCAGTCTTGAATTGAGTGAACTGAGGCCACACGCTCTTTTATATCGCCTCAAATTAGTCCCATTAAGTGGAGACACAAGCTCAACACTCTCTTATCTACTCTAAATCAGTTCACCTAGAGTCTTATTGCTCACAAATAACATATCAATTTGGTGAGTACTCACAAATCCTATGGCATACCAACTATATCCAATGGATCCACCATGCTATAATGCCAATATAATCAATCAACAATAACATAATTTTAGTCAATAATGTGCTCAATTTAAAGCGTCAAAGTGCATATGTGAATCATGTAACATAGTCATTTTAACATCAAATTAAATCTAGCATACCAATTACCTATTA
>CM025153.1:6830007-6848713 GCA_013467495.1 Gossypium gossypioides
TCATTAGTTTAGTTGGTATATATGGAAGCTTTAAGTTTTGAGTACCTAAGTTTGAGATTTATCATGCACAATTATATGTGTAGATTTCTGAGTTTCATTATGTGTGTGGGTTTTTTTAGTCTAGTTAAGTCTAGTTTGTTGACTTTGCTCTTGATTGTATCAATTATTAGTTTGATTGTACTTGGTGATTATTCTGACAACTCGTTTGCAATAATTTGATATTTATGGTTACCTAGACTTATAGTTATATTTGTACTTTAATTGTATTGTACTTGTTATACTTCAAAAAACTTTCGATATCTATTTCTTTTTATTACCTACAATTTGATTTTTTTTCTCCCATCCAACTATCAACAATCATTGGTCAGTTCAATTGGCAAACTTCTCAACCAACAACCTATTATATTATTAGATGCCTTGTAGGTTCAAACACTATGTATATGCATGCATGCTATAAACAAATATTTATGAGAGTATTCAATTTTGAGAGGCTTTAAGTCAAATAAATATGATCGACTCCTTTTCAAAATCTTTGGATAATCTCACAATGCCTATTGTATCCATGTCTTTAATTTGTGCATTAATTGTTATTTAAATGTAATCATGGATTATAAAATTGTTATTGTAGGAAATGAAGACTCCTAGTTTTTGAGTAGTGCTATATCAGGGATATTAAGCTAAAAGGAATAAATATCAAACTCAAATATGTTACTCGTTTCAAAGAAATGGGATCTCTACTATAAATATTTTTCATATAATTGAGAGTGGGGAAGAGCCAACAACAACACATGCCAAAGATCAAGAGGTAGGAGCAATAGGTGAATTGCAAAAGCAATACAACCAATTAAGTACAATGACACCAATCAATTGCAAGGATCAATTAAGCTTCAGGCATTCACGCACTTTCATGTAATGTGATTCCTCACGATGCCTCTGGTATGAAAAGATAAAGTATATTTATTCTAAGGTATGAGTTTACTTATTACCCATTCTCTACCCAAATATTCGTTTAAATTTTGTTGTGCCTTATTTGACTTAAGCATTGGAGAGCACCTCAAAGCATCAACTACGACACCCTTATAGTTTACTATTTGTCTTGCAAGCTCTCAATCATCCTCAACTCAGTCTTTTCAGCTTATTACCATATCAGGGTGATTGAAGCAGTTGGTCACTTGTGGGAACCTTGAACAAGAAGCCCTAGATCCCACTATTAAAACTAATCTCGTTGATACCTAACCTAACCCATTTAATAACAAAACTAACTCTCTTGTTGCCAATATGAATTCTTCTCACCCATTGAAAAATATCCAATATGTTAAGAACCTTGCATTTACTATCCCTGTTGGCATGCTATGAGAATTGGCTATTCTACTCATAAACAAATGGAACCACTACACACCTTTAGTGCAAGCTCGAACGTCCTTGGCTTATTAATAATTGTAAACCTTGGCTCTACTAACCATATTGGTGCTAGCCAAACTATCACCTCCACCCATTATCATGGCCCTTAAGCTCTCTTTTACACCTCATGTCTACTACCACCATCCCTTACATTCTCCTTCTATATCTCTAATATGGTCATTCGAACGTGCACCTCAATTGATGCTACAATCACAAAACCCATATCCTATGATGCAAAACCAAGCCCCTAGCCATTCATCGTATATTGAAGTGATGTCTACTCCGCAAATCAACTTGGCTAGAGTTAATACCAGCCAAATGGACGTGTTTAGCACACTTAAGCCCTACTGCAACCACTTTATACTTACAATACCTTCCCATTTGCTTCTCCCTATCGGCAACCAAATTATTGTCCCAATAACTAGCCCAATTGGAAAATCTTTCATTCACTTTGATAGTGTAGAAAAAAAGCCCTAACTAATTCTTACAAAATTAACAAAGTTGGCAAAACTAGCACACCAACTAGGGGCTTCCACAACGTATTCCACAAGATTATCCTGAGAGTTCAGGCTCTAGGATAGAACATGAAGGAGCAAATCATGATAAACAAGCTTAAGACCTGCCAACGGTAAATTCCAAGAAAAAGCATGCAAATATAGAGTCAAAAATGAAGGATCAAAATGATGAAACCAACCAATTCACCATTCATAGGCTGGCCATAAGCTTGATCAACATCAACAAAATACAGATAAACCTAGAACACAACAACAAGCTTTATACAAATATTTATATTATTGAGTAGGATTTTATTTTTGTAGGTATTACCAACCGTACATATATGTAACTATAATTTATCCTACTATTGAATATGTATTGTTGAGTCCAAATTTATATTTTGATGAAGAAAAGAAGCAGTGCCATAAGTAATGCTTAGAGGAGTTCCAATTGCTTTAGGCACCAATAATGAAAAGTGCAGAAAATAAAAGAAAACACAATATGTTTACGCAAGTAGATTTCCCTACTTTTACTTGGCCTTGCCCAGAGAGAATATTCACTATCTTATCACCTCATACAAAAAGTGTTTTCAAGCTCTAGCACTCACTAGTTTAGACTACACACATTTGTATCTAAGATCTAAATATCTCTCCTCTAAGTTTTGCCCTCTATCCTCCCCGAAAACTTGGGAGACTTAAACTAGTCACAGATTTGATTGTTTCACTCAATGCACTCATATACACATTCCAAAATGAATAAGATAAAGTGCTATTTGTGTTTTACAAAACCTATACAATTCTCCACAATATATTAGCAATTGAGACCTTCTAACATACTATATCTTTTACAATTAATCTTCGTCGAAATAAGCAAGATAACATGCACAAAGAATATCTTCAAAACAACACATGATAAGTCTTGAATATTCATGATATACTTCTTGCTTTAGCTCGATTCGATCCGATTCACCAATTATGAGAAGTTGGTTGTGTTTCGATCCAAATCTAAACAAATCTTTAAGATAAGTTACAATGTGTAGTTTGGATATCCAGGATAGGCTGATAGTCATCCAAAGAAATAGTAGGAACCATAGCCTAAGGATTTTTGTTTCCAAAATTTGCCTACTTAAACATTGCAATTTTTTTTGAGTAGAAAGTGCTACTACCATTTGGCAGTAGCTAGGCATTCGTTTAGGCACTGCTTAAAAAATTCCTCAATATGCATATTCAAAGCTATTTAGAATGAAATGTTTTAAAAAGTAAGGAAAAAAATTAAAATTCATAAATTTATATTTATCCAACCATCGAATTATAATTATATTTAGTACTTAGATTTTATGTAAGATATAAAAAAAATTATAATTCAAACTAATAATTAATTTTTTTTTTATTTTTCAACACTTTTTGATACAATATTAGGGTAATGGATAGCAGTAATATGATTTGAACCCATGCCAAATGTGTGTTTAACAAAAATATTTAACCATCATTGCTGTCACACCCGAAAATGTTCAAGGTTAAGTGCAACGAAAATTATGGGTATTAAATTAGAAAAAACTTTCTATTTAAGCGGGTTCTAGTGTAAATTAGTGAATTTGATGGACTGCTTGGCACATTGGTTTTGTTACATTTGAACTGGGTTTTCTTTAGTGGGAAACATTATGATGAGGAACATTAAATTTGATGCTGATGAGGTTTTGGTGAACGAGTGCAGGAAGGCTATATAGAAAAAAGGCGTCATTCTCCTATGCTCATTCTCTCATTTTCTGTATTCATCTTCTTTCTTCTATCTTCTTCTCTAGTTTGTTTTGTAAGAGAGAAAAGTTAAGAAGCGATCTGCATGGAGGGAGAAAATAACGTACCAGCTTAAGTGATTGGGGATTTAATAAACTGGTAATCCTTCTAAGCTTTTCTGTATATTTTGATTGAAGAAAATGGAGGGAAAGTTGAAGGTTTCAATTTAATTTATCAAGCTTATACTGAGATGCTTAAGGTTGAAACTAACCTTTAAAATCTTTCTGCATGCAAATAAATTATGGGTTTCTTACATATGAATGCCTTCATTTTGATCTTGATATGGTTATTATGTTTAGCTAACAAAGAAAGGGGAGGCTCCGGTGATAAGGAAAAGCTAATCAAGTGTAATTGGTACCAGCTTTCAGGTTTTTTTGTTGGTGAGTTTTGAACTCAAAACACTAGTATTTTTTCATATATATATCATTATTGCATTGTTGTGGTATGTTTAGTTTCATGTTCTATTGTTGATGATGAGTTAAATTATTGTGGGATGTTATCGTACGGTTGAAGCATACAAAGTGATGATTTATAGATGCATATCTGGTTGTATGTATAAGCTTGTTATTTTGGATGAACTTTCCCTAGTAAAGAAATTAATGTAGAGGTTATCATTGAAATGGTTTGGTAGGTTATATGTTTGGTATGATCTATGTCGTGTTATTAGCAGTATGTTTAGTTGAATGCTTGTTATGTGTTAGTCATGCAAATGAATGACATGCGGAGTATGGAGGTATGTATGGCAAATGAAAGATGAAGAAATGTCACGTTGTGCACTCTTTGCCATATGATATCTGCCTTTGCAGAGGTTCGAGTGGATTGTACGGAGAATGTTTATGCATGGTATTTGAATTTGTAGAGGTTTGGTTGGACTGTACGGAGATATATATGTACAAGTATATGAAAACCCTACAAGGGTTCTATGTAAGTAAGAGACTTTGTGGTGTCTAAGGCTTTAAGCCTCATGTGTATAAGCAAGTCTATGACTATGGCATATGTAAGTTATGAAAGTTTGTCGGACTTGTTCTTTAAGGTTTACGTTAAAGTTATATGTTTGATTTCACCATGCAAAGTCCATGACATGATTCTGTATGTATTTATATGTATGAATCCGCTACATTTATGAAGTTTCTTCTATGAATTCATATATATGGTCCGCCATATCTATGAATTTTCTTTTATGAGTTTGCATATATGAGTTAGTATCCATGAATCTTCTATATGAATCTATATGTACGACAGTCCGCTAGATTTATCTTTATGATTCAAGCTATGGCAATCTGAAGATCTTATATTCGTGTTTCAAGCTTAAGAATTCAAGAAGACTATCTCTCACAAGAGTCAGTATGGACTATTATCTAAGCAAAAGATCACAAGGGCTTGTCCTTATGTTCAAGCTACGAGAGTTCGTATAAGTTATTTTTTTAAGCCAAAATCACGGAGATCTTCTTTCATATAGGAGTTCGCCAAAGATTATCTTTAAAATAAGAGTCTAAAAGTGACTATCCGCCAAACAAGAGTTAGGCAGTGACTACCATTTAAGAATGGATTCACAAGAAATCACATATAAGAATATGTGATCATGATTCCACATATAAATGATTTGCAAATATGTATTCGCCATGCTTGAGTCTGCATTTGTAAGATTTTAAGTGTAAATCCATAGGTAAAAATTCTCCACTTCTAAATCTCTATGCATGAGTTTTTTGAAATCAATCCGTCGTACGTTAGTCTGCAATGATAATAATTGCTAAGGTAATACATGCATGTTTTGTTGGAAAAAGAGGTAATGATTCATTTTGTATAAAATCGGAGCAAATGGATAAGTGAAATCATTTCGCATTGTAGCCTATAACATGAGCGATAGAAATAGAGGATTGTGGCAATGCCAAAAGTGTATGAATTTTCACATATAGCCAACGCAAGGGAGGATAAAAGTATGCTAGGAAGACAAACGAACTATACTTGTGCAAGTGATGTTAGATAGGAGATCAAACCCATGAAGTTCTAATTTATAGTTTTATAAACGCTATGGTATATTAGAAAATCGCTAAATTTATTTGAACTTAGTTTTTATTAGGTTTTCCAGGTATGATGGTTTATATAATGAGCTGAAGAAGGATGAAGCCAAATTTTGTTCAAGCTTAGGTGAACTTGTGTTCTTATCTATAATATGCATATAGGGGGCGACCTTAAGGTTGAGCCTCAGGGTCAGAATTATCTTTTTGTAATTAAGTATGAATTGTAGTATTATTTTTACAGTGAAGAGAAAACATTTAAAATATTAAAACTGTTATTGTTAATTTTCCATAAGTCCATTTGTTAACTTTTGATTTAGAAGTTGATAATTGTATTTTTTAGGGTTAAAATCAAAGCAATAGTTATAAAAGCATAGAATAGATAAAAGCAAAATGAGTGAAATGAGAGTGAAATAGAAAAAATTGAATAAAAACAAAAAATTTTGCTCATTTTTGCAAAAAAAGTCTCTAAGTAGCTGCCTCCAAACATGCGAGTGTTTATAGTAAAAGTCATGTAGATAAAAATATAAATATTTAAGTGTGGTATCTGCAAGCGAACATGTCAAATTGTAATATAGAAATGTTACAATGGAACACCAGTAAGTATTTTGAGGATTGTACCCAAGAGATTGCAAATTAGAGAATCTTATTATTAAATTAATTACAAAAAATAATTACTAATCTACTCGAGTCACAGATTAGTAGTGTGAATCCAAATTAAAGTATTAATTAAACTAATTAAATTTATTAACCTAATCTAACCTAATGGAATTTCCTATTCTTAGTGTCAATGATGCGAGCCTCTAGCCTATGATTGATTATGAAATCTTAATTAACAGGTAGAAAATTAACTTTAAAACTCAAGTTTTGTTTTGTAGGGAATTAGCTATTAACTAACAAGTATTACGTCTTAGCCTTTAATAATTAATTAATCGACAAGTACTAGCTTATCTCCCGACCTCACATTCTCCACCGGGATAAATTATGATTTACTTAACAAACTTATCTCTCAACCTCGTTTAATCTAGATTATGGCCTAGGGTCATTAATCTTAGGTTTAGGCACACATAATTTATACCAACTAATTCTATGATAAACCCCTATTCTTCTGCTAATTAATCCATTTAATTAATTAATCATGACAATATGTGAACTAAATTAAGTTTGATTCCAGTACGATATAACCATTCTAACATGCTAAAAAGTATGAAACACTTTCAAAAAGTGTTGTACAATCATTTACGGGTATTTTGCTAACCTAAGGTCAGTTGAAGACTTAATTGAAAAGTTTTCAAAATCTGCGAGTTGATGTTGCCACATTATGGCTATCATGTTGCGACCTTATCAATCAGTGAGTTTTGTCGCAACTTCAGATATCTTAACATCGCGACGCCACTCGCTGTCAATCTAAGTTGCGATGTTGGGGACTTGTCATCGCGATGTTACCCCTGTTTTGGCAAAAATCACATTGGTAAACATTCCATGCTTCCTACCAAACACTTTTATGCATTCATATGTTCTTTCTAAAAATAATAAAACTTCATTTCATGCCAATATATACCAAATATAACATATGAACATTTGAAATCAAGTATTCAATAAGAAACCAACCACATGATCAATATCTAGGCATATCCAAGTCATTTTTCAATCTTAATATACCAAGTTACCATATTTTCAAGTTCAAACACATAATGTCTATACAACTTGTAAACCATGAATTCAAATGGCTTTAGCATGATCAAACTACTATAACTAGGCCATATATTAAGCTTAACATACAAACATAATCATAACCACAAATACCACATTGTCATTCACCATTAAGGATGTCTATTTACATATCATGGGACCCTAATACATGCCACAACATTAGATAGCAAAATGAACATATTTCTACTGTCTTGATGATAATGTGATATCAGCAATAATCTAACTTGGTGAGTTCCACAAGTTGGGGATCTACATCTAAGAAAAATGACCATAGGTAAGCATAAAATTCTTAGTAAGTTCAAATGGAAATTACAACACTTACCTTGCTCATAGGTGAGTATGTTATCTACCAAAAGTTAGACATACATTTAGCTAGCACATGACACTAATTGTCACAAAAAAGTGAACATAAGAATCATAAGTATTCATATGCATTAAACATGATAAACATAACTCAAACATTAGCAATTTACACCGCTTTCATATAAGTTCATCACATTTACACATACTTTCATTAAGTCACTAATCTATGCCATTTTCATTTTAGTCACATACCTTTTTAACATATTAAATTTGGTTCATTTCTATTTGTTCATTTCAAAGTTTGATTTTAATGTTTCACCCAATAGAACCTTAGTAAAATGGAATCAGACACGTGGGTAAACTACACCACACCAAGATAGCTCGTATGAGCATAAACTACACTACACCACACCAAGGCACCGAAGTGCAAAATTGATCTGCCATAATTTGATATGTCAAATTAGGCTCCTCAATATACTTAATGAGTTTATTCTCGAGTAATTTTTATGTCTTTTTAGTAGTTTTTGTTTAATTTTTGTTCTTTAGCTTTAATAAGCTATTCATGCATTTTGTACTTATTTTGTTCTATTTTGAGACCCAAATTGGCCAAGGGTGCTACTTAGACCCTAATGAGTGATTGAGTGTTGTAGGAGCATGTTAGTGACCCAAAATTGAGTGGAAACCATGCCAAAAATAAAGGTCTCGCGATATCAGAGATTAGATATCGCAACACCTCTATCAGACCCAGAATGAAGAAAAGAAGGAGCCATCTATAGTGGTATTGCGATATCCACCCTCTAAAGACACCCCTTGAGTAGATTGATGCAGATATTGCGATACCCTCCTCTAGGTCTTGCGATACCCCTTTTGTATGGGGATAAATAATAATATCAGGGGTAGTTTTTGTCCATTCGAAGCATCAATCAAGAGTTGTAACTAGTCTTTAAAAGCCAGTTTTGGCTGAATGAAGAGTGAGACTCTTTTTACTTTGTTTTCTATCATCTTTTCCTTAGTTTTAGGTTAGGTTTAAGATTTTTCTTTTCCATTCTTTTTCTTTTCATTTATAGTTTAGGTTTTCTCTTTCCTTTTTAGAGTAGATTTTATTCTTGTAGTTTTCTTTCTTCTTTCTTGTAAAATACTTTGTAACTGAAGATGGATGAACCTTTTAGGTGTCATTGGTTCCACATCTAAATGAGCATTTCTTATCCTTATCTCTATATTATGCTTATTAACTGTTCAATGAAATGTCTGTTTGGATGTTAAGCTTTATTATGTGCTAAATTGTTGGATTGTTGGTTAATTGGTTGTTTGTTAGCTTAAGGTAATTTCTAATCTTGATTGATTGATTTTTCGATTATATCGAAATGCTTAATACGTTAAAATTGACGCCTCTAGCAAAAAAACCTAGATAAATGAGACCGAGAGGAGAGTTTATCCTTAGATAGTTCGATATAATCGTGCTGAGTAGTGAGACTGAGAAGTAATCTATATACCTAGGTGAGACTAAGAGGTAATCTTAGGTGACATCTTTTAGTATAAGATGAGACAGAGAGGAGATTCCTAACTAAGAGTGGCAACCAATATAATCAGTATAGGTTCATTAGTTCAATTAGCTCTCAACTAATCAATCGACCATCGTTTAATCATTTACATTATCTAAAACATTAGGAAGAAAGTTTAGCTTAGTTAGTTTAATTATTAGTGTAATTTTAGTTTATAAACAATTTTATTTGGACTTACCCTAATAATTTTTGACTTGATTAGATTATTAATTGCTTAACTTGTAATTAACTTGATAAACACATTTACCCACTTGGAAATCCTTTGGGTTCAATCCTTGGGATACTCGAGTGTTCCATTGACACAAAAATATTACAATTGATCTATATGCTTGCAGTTAAAACCACATTTTTAAATTGTTTTATAAAATTGTTCGTTTTTACGTGCATGCGTAATAGCGGTCAAAAGCCCATAGGCATAAACATATTCAAAGATATCCCTCCACCACACCAAGGTCTCAATAAAGACAATGAATAGTCGATAATCCGTAACAATTGGTAGATCCTAAAATAACATGTCATAATCTCCAAATCATCCACTATCCTGTATAAAAGCGAGCATATGACCCTATTGACATGTCAACTGTCTCCTCGCCTTTATACTAAATTCACATGGGCATCAATAATTAATAATTGCATATTCATACCTTGTATTATCGCATATTAATTTCTAAATTCTGTCAATTAAATCTATGTTGGTAAAAATCCGGTTTGAAAATGGTTTTCTTGCATAGTGGAAAATAAAAATTTTGAAAATCAACTCATTTTGTGATATTTATAATAATAAACCCTAGACCGAAATCATACCGGTGTTTCGTATAGGCAGATCCTTATTGTTCCTAGCTTTCAACCAAACGATCTTCTCCGTTATTCCCGTATTACGAATTACTTTGAGTGTGGGCTCGAACTAATTGAATCAAAACCTAGAACTAGAATTTCTATTCTTTTATGTAGAAAGAAAAAAAATTGTTTTCAAATAGAAACCAATAGAATCGTTATTCCAAGAAAATATATTTAATAGTTGAGAATAAATTCCCTCTATTTTTTGGCAAAGTAACTGTCGCACCCGGTTCTCCTAAGGACCTAAACTCAAAGAATATTAAAGGAGCAGATTGTATAGAAATAGAAAATTTTGAGCTCTAATGAGATATTTAGAAACTTAAGGGGCTAGTTCGAAATGGTTAGATTTCAATCCTGGTTTAGTTAGATTGGAATCGGTTGGTTCCATAGTGGGTGACAAAATGAATAGGATTGAGTGGTTGTTTTGGTCTGTGGAGATTGAGCCAATAGATATATATAGGTGTGTGCGGAAATAAAACTCTTCTCAGTTCTGTTTACCAATTTTTCTTTCTCTACAGCATTGTCTTCTTCAAACGCTTTGAAAAAGAAGAGGATGTAGCTAAAGGGAGCTTTGCATGTTGTAGCCATTGTGTGATTTGAAGTCTGGTAGTGGAGAAATTGAGGAACTGATAAACTTCCTTACCTCTCTGTATTCTGGATTGAAAAAAGAAGTAGAGTAAGAACTCTTGAAAGTTTCTATATAATGATGGATTCTGGGTTCTTAAGGTTTGAACACCTTTAGTTTAACCAGTACATAATTGTCATGCTTAACTATCAGACAAAGGAGGCTCTAGCGTTAAGGATAAAGGAATTCAGTGAGATTCTATAACCTATCTCTAGGTGTTCTATGGTGTTGTGTCTTTTGATTGAAACACTTTCATGATTGATATGTGATGTGCCTAAAAACATGATTGTGGGTGAAAGGGATGAGTGAATATGTTGTGTGTGCATAGCCTAGTAGAAGCATGTGAATGTTTTAAGCGTGATTGATGATTGTTTTGTAGTTACTTTTCGATGTTTGAATATTTGGCATACTGTATAAGAGTATCCGCCAATATAGTTCTGGATGCATAAAATAGTTTTCCATGTCTAAAAAGATAGCGTACTCCATGATAGTATGTAATGAAATGCATGTATTGCATGAATATAATGGTGGGGTATGGAGAGAAATCATTGATGGGTTAGACGAAGTTAGGATTTGAGAAATGGTGTTTCTGTATACCGCCATCTGGGATTGTGGGGTGTAAACTGTGATGTTTGAAGCTCTGGGTCTTGCGGAAGGGACACTATGATGTTTGAGCATTAAGGTTAGAAGTGACAAAATGGAGGAATGGGCAGATGGACAGGGAAATGGAATTTCTATTAGATTCTGCAATTCGGTGTTGCTGGGTGTAAATTGTGATGTGTAAAGCTCTTGGCCTTACGAAGGAGACACTACAGTGTTCGAGCATCAAGGTTAATATGAAACGAAATGATATCGACTGGCTCGCTAAAGTGACATAGTGACGCCAATTATTAGGTTCCATAGAGCAACCCCACGATGGTGATCAACAGGCTTTATAGGATGACATCACGACAACAATAAGGTCTTTCGGGGCGACATCTCAAATAGGTTTAAGGTGTAAGACCATATCTTGGTTATAACATCATAAAGAGTTTGCCACGATGTTAAATATAGGGAGTTGCAGTGTGGAAGACCATAGTTCGACTATGGCATCATAAAGAGTTCACCAGGATGTTAAACATGAGCAATTATAAAGTGTAAGACCACAACTTGACTATGACAACGAGTAAATATCCGCGAAGATAATAAATCTGAAAGCTGACGGGATGAGGAAAAGAAGATTGTAGTATAACTCTTGTGGAGAAAAGCATGATTGGATGGAAATGGTACGCTTGAGAACGTGGTAAGCGGGATAGCCAAATATCCACGAATATAAGTATGCAGATGATGGCTAATAAACTATAATTGGTAAGGATCATGAGATGTTCAAGCGGAACCTAACTTTAAGGATCCGAGGGTAATATGAAGTAGTTAGCAACTGGTAAATTCGTTGGGGTTCACTAGGAGATAATGGCCTACTGGACGGTCTGATGGTTGATGGTACCAGAATATTTATCAATAAATAGGTAAGTTAACCAAGACTATGTAACGTATAATAAACTACATGGAGATTTATGACAGAAGAAGTTTCACCAAGGGCTACTTGGGTGAAAAGTCCATTTTAAGCAAAAGAGAGTACGATCTTATAGGGATATATCAATTAATATTGACTATTCTGAAGAATTGGAGCAAGGTAAACAGGTAGCATGAGATAGTTGGTAAAGTATGAAGCTACCCTGAGGGCGGGGCATTCATCCATTTGGCTCATCCATATGTTTAAGATTTTGAATGCTAAGCTGGTTGAGGTAAAGAGGACACTGGAACTAGGCAGAATCAGGCTAGTACTATGGAAGAGGTAAATGTGTTTGAGACAGAGAATGAGTTTGCCAACAACGAGCTGCAAAAATAGGGGCAAGGTTTCAACCGCACTAGTAAAATCTACAAAATGCTAATAATATACAGGGAGTTTAAAATCTTTGCTTTTAAACTTTGTCTCTTAAAGACTTTGAAATATGATTGTTACACTATTTCATCGAATCTCATTAAGTTCAGTTGAACTTATGAAATTTTCGCTTATTTGTAGGGCAAAGGTTTGACTCAGAAATCGAAGGGAGGGACCAAGCCAGACATCGCCAGTTGAGGGGTGGACGTAGATGTCGTTCATGTGTATAGAAGGGCAAATTCCTAGATGCTATGTCTCGGGGATTAAATCAGATGTATTAGAGATATAGGCTGAAGTCAAAATCATATATGTACTACTAGTTCTACTAATGTAATGAAATTGTAAGAATTGCGACGTTAGAATGACGAGGATTATTTTTATTGAAGCTAAATATTGTATTTTAATAGATTTAAAATATTCAAACAAGTCAGTCTAGAAGTCTTGCTAAGTTATTCGAGTTGATTGTTGCATTTAGTACCAAGATCTGTGGATCGGGCCAGATATAAGGTGTTATAGTAATAATATCTTGAAGTTGTATGTATAGCTCTATTGGTGCCATCTATTTATAGGGAGAGAAGGTAAAACCCTTGTTGAATTAGAGAAGTTTATTTCATATAGAAAAATGAACTCTTTGTCTAATTAGGAGTATAGGTGGCAACAACCCTAGTTAATATTACTTAGGGTTAGGTGTCTATCCTATTAAGATAAGGGGCTTTTAGGCGTCTTCTATATTTGGTCCAATTACAAGTACTTTTCGGGCTTTTAACCCAATACTTTATAATTTGATCAAACCCAATAATTTTTTTTATTTCTCAAAAATAAACTTACAATATTTATATCAAATAATTTTCTATCCCAATTTTACCTTCGGTAAAATTATGACGATTTTATCCTGGTAAAATTTTCGAGAAAATATATTTAATATTTCACCATTCAACTTGTTCACTATGATAGAATGGTTTATTTTCATTTTCAGGCTTTAAAAATAGCTCAAAAATATAAACTCATTCTTTCAATCATTTTTGAGTAGTCCATGTTCATTTGCAAATGAATCATTTCTCATTTTCTTTTTGATTTCTATTTTCATTTTGAGAAAACCACATTCATTTCCAAATGATTCCATTTATCCATTTCGAAAAAAACCATAATCTTTTTTGAATATTTTCCATTTCTTTATTTCTATTCATTCTGTTCATTTCGATTCAAATATGCAATTCATTTCTAGTTTCAACGAGCTAGCGAAGAGACTAATTAGACATATACAATTGAGGTTCAAATGATTTATAATTAAGTTTCAGTTTTTCGCCTATTAATTATAAACTCATTTAGTCATGAAGTCATTCCATTATAGTATCGTGAATGTGCTCCCCTAGTGACATACATTACGAAAGCATCTTGATTAGTAATAACCTTTACATAAGTGTGTTACCCTCATAGGATATCCTTAATCTCTTTGAGATAATATCCATTCTCCCATTATGATCCTATTTTATCTCATGGTAACCATTACATCCTCTTTCATGAAAAGTCAATTACTATCAAATAGCAATCAAGTCATTCATTACAAAGACGAATGACTTGTGACCACGTTTACTTTTCATCAACCATGTAATGCTAATGAGTGAATATCATTTACCCATGTCTCTGGCTATTCATTCCATTATTGTGAATGACGTTACATACTACAGAAGTCGTACACCCAAAGCACCAGTTTTCGATTCCTTATCTATTCGAACTCAAGATTTTACTTACATCAAAGTGTATGAGTCATGAATACATAGTCCGTCATCCACTCAAGATTTAGGTATGCCACACTATAAATGTCACAAGTTAATAAATCCATAAGCGGATTCAAAATGTATTCTTTTTGGGTCCAATTTGATGTACTTTCAGTCCAGTCAGTGACATCTATGTCTCTATCTTCTGGGAGTCATCCGCTTCGATCCTAAGACAAAACGTCTCCCCAATTGGACTTGATAGACGACATATTAGTCTTTCAATCGGTTTGCTCATTTTCGATTAGACTAAGGACATGTTTAGGTTCATCTACTAAAACAAACTTTCTTTCTGTGTTACGATCCGACCATGTAATACCGCTTAATATTAGTTAAACATTAGACAACCAGTGAGCAACATTTTCTTCCATTTTGCTTTGTGTGAAAAAATCACGTGAGGACAATAAACAAAGTATTAATGTAATTCATGAATCATTTTATTAACCAATCCATTCGGAAAATTACAAGTGTACTTAGACGAAAATACTACACTTAGGGCACGGATCCAACAATCTAAACATACATTACGCATACATTTAATGATTCATTTTGAGATCCTTGTCATTCTTCTAATTTCTTTCAATAGATGCAACATCAAGCACTTGTTTTAATTCAATTTCATTTACAAGCCATGTATGTCAATTTTTATCAACATTTCAATTTATGTTCAAACATAGATAAAAATGGACATAACACAATAAAACCTATTAAAACAGGAAGGGTAGTAAGTTCCATAAGAACTTACCTTTCCAAACACAAAACATATAGATTTCTCAGGGCCTATTCTTCAATTTTAGCTTTTCATCTACTAGCTCCACTTTTTTCAAATTCTGGTTCTATACAATTATATATATAACAATAAATATCATATATTAATACACAATAGACATTTAATGGCTTAGAACAACAATGCCATCAAATGCATGATTCAAATTAATCCATTTTTTATTATACACACATTTTTCATTTTATTCAATTTAGTCCCTAAACTCAAGATAAGCATAACTTTCAATTCCAAGCTTCGAAATAAAATCTGATTTCACATTCTTTCATTAGGGACCTTATACTTTCTATTACTAGCATAATTTCATGAAAAAAATTCACATTTATTCAATTAGGTCCCTATTGTTGCAAATCTAACAACTAAGCTTAATTAACTTTGCAATTTAGTCTTTTTCATAATCTAAGTTCAATATCTATCAATTTCAAGTCTAATTCATCAATTAATCAACAATGATAACTTGCAAAAAATTTAATAATTGAACAAATTGATACATTGACTAGCTAAATCAAACTCCCATAATCACAAAACTATAAAAATTATAAGAAAAACAGCTTGATTTTCATACCTTAATAGTGGTCAAATGTGAAAGGAAAATTTTGAAGCTTCTTCTCTTATCATCTATGGTGGACGGTGGGAAAGTGATGAAGATGATGGAATTTCCCACTATCTACTTGTTTATATCTTAATTAAGCTTTAGTTAATTTAGTAATTAATATAATTAAGTTTTAACCTTACTAATCTTTCACTAATTAAACTAAGTGGGATTTAACATCATCATCCACCAACTCCCATTTTGAAAATGGTTTAATTATCATTTCATTCATTTTGTTAATTGATATTTAAGTTCTCAAGCCTTTTGTTAATTAAAACCTAAAAACGATTGAATTTTTACAATTTAGTCCCTAAGTTTTAATTAATTATTTTATCAATGAAATTACTTGACTATTCTTTAGCATATTTTCATGTTAACTCCATATATATTCCTATTTATATTTACGGATTCGAATTACGGAAATAAGATTTCAAAACCGCATTTTTCAGTACCACTAAAAATTAGGCTATTACAGTCACTCCATACAGGTCAAGACAAATTTTCAACCCTTACTTTTTAATTTATCAACTAGATAAATACTATCAACTATTTCGCCTAAAGGTTAAATAAATTTATCTGTTAACCATGAGATGTGGTGTAATGGTTGCTCACCTCATCCCTTAATCATGAGGTCGGGGGTTTGATCCTCGCCCATGAGGATGGTGCTCACTTTCTGGCCAACTGTTTACCTCTTTAGAGAGCACTCGTGGTGAGGGAATTAGTCATTGCTACCGATAATAGACACCAATAAATTTATCCCTTAAATATTTAAAAAAATTTACAGGTAAATATTAGTGACTTAAAATCAATGCAATCATTTGTTATTACACCAATAATTTAATTGGAAACAACATGCACAATCAGGGTATTAAATTTGACAGTTAATCTTATTAAATATTGTAACTGGATCATCCCTCTATACAAAATGCAAAGGGTATTAACAAAGATAGGTAATAAATAGGGAAGTAGAAGCTAGATATGGGTGATTTAGAAGCTGTTACTGTCGGCCTTGGATCTTACACTTCACTACTTCAGCAACTATATATGTCAAATCATAAGTATCATACCTTTTTCATACAAATTCACATGCAGAATAGGATAATATCATATCATATATGGAGCTTCCTTTTCCTTTTAGTACTGATATTTATCTTTTTCATTAAATATATTATATATTATTATCGGGATTGCAGCACTTGAAATAAAATCCCAATAGCATGACATATACTATATTATAATGATATCAGAACTGTATGGATCCATGCATGCAATGTAGATAGATACCTGTGCTGCCTGCATTGCATTTGCATGCTTGGCCATATATATGCTTGTTGCCACTTTAAAGACAAAAGCCAAGGATTTTGATTGATACACAAAAGTGATCAAAAGGGTATTAAAAATAGTATAAACAAAGCGATGGTTTATTGTTAATAGAAAGGATTTAAAGCAAATTACAATTATAGTATTATTGAGCCCATGGCATGGGAGATTCTATAAGATGTATGTAATTATTGCAACTTGAAACATTATTTTATGTGAGTGAGTTTAGCTGGTTGAATAGTAATTTACATTTTTTATAAGTATTAAAGTTTGAGTCTTATTAATAGTCTAATTTGGTAGGTGATTTGTTAGTAGCACTTTTTAGCTCTCTATAAAATCAGTGACTTGCCTTGCTATAAACTGTTTTTCCTTGCCTAGTTGTGGATCTTGACATTAAATTTTGGGGATTTGATTAAAATTTTGGAAGATTTATTGATATTTTCATATATTTTAATAAGTCTAATTAAAACTTTCAAAAAATTACAAGACTTGATGAGAATTTACAAAAATTTCAAAAGGGATCTAATTAAAATTTTTAAATATTTTGAAAGACTTATTAAGAATTTTTAAAATTTTCCAAAGTTTTGAACTATCTAAACTTTAGGGGGTCTCTTATGATCGTCTGCCCTATACTCACTTTTTGTTTTACAAGCAAACAATTACATTGCAATGGGGAGAGGGAATGAGTTTACTAAAGCATGGATTGAATCACAGATCTCGTGTCAATCAACTTGAAATTCATACAAATTTTATTACTGAGTCAATGATGTAATTGACCCTATTATCATTTTAAATATTTTTGAAAAAAAAACATTATTTTACACAACTTGATTGAATATTGATTAGCAACATTACTAGCATCAAAATTCAAGTTTCACTAATAATCTCTTAAATATAATTTTTATTGGAAAAAACATTATTTTACAAGTACTTAATGTCAAGATCAAGGGGGAAGAAGAAAGAGCCTGAAAAGGGAAAAGGGGAAAAAGCAAGACTTTGGGTGAAACCCCAAAAACAGATAAAAGGGAAAAAAAGGACTGGGGGAGCAGTGGGTCATTGTCCCAATCAAAATATTGGTGAGACTGACAAAGTGTGATTAAGTAGTGGGGTGGGGGTGAGTCGAAGCTTAGGGAGACTGATCACAACAACTCTCACTCTTACTCTCACTCTCACTCTCACTCTCACTCTCTTACATGTGATGTACAGTGTCACTGAGTCAGAGTTTAAACCATTAAAAACAAAGTGACTGAGTCCACAATTTCTTCTATTTTTTTTATTTTGCAAACGCCATCAACAGTAGACTCTGTGACTCCCCACTGCTACTTTGTCTCTCTGTTCTCTTTTCTGCACACCTGTCCTCAATGTACCACCACCACCTTCCTTCCATTAATTTATACAATCACATATATGCATTTGCTCCCATTAATCAAAGCTTGTCTAGGGTTTTCTCTCTCTTTTTACTATTTCTTTTTCGATTTCTTTTAATTGATTTGATGTTATAAGCTAGCTATATATGCTGTATTCCTATAATTATACATACAGATATGGTATGCATATAAGCAAAAAA
>CM025153.1:6929706-6940496 GCA_013467495.1 Gossypium gossypioides
ATGTGTTTACATGACTAACATGGTTGATGTATATGTGCTTAGGCATTTGGCCAATATATGTTGGGATATTCTTTGTTTACTTACCTTATATGTGAATAAATGGTAAGTTAAATTTTATGTTAAACGAACTTACTAAGTTTAAATGCTTACTCTATGTATTTTTCGTGTTTTATAGTGAACCAGAAGCTCATTCAGGTTGGAAGCTTTTCAGAGCTATAGCACACTATCCATCGGCTCTTTTGGTACTTTCGGTTGGTTTAATTTTGGTTATAATGGCATGTATAGTTTATTTTGGCTATTGTTGGCCTATATGTTTTGTTGTGATTATGGCCACTTATTTGGCTTGTGTTTGGCATATTTTGGATGTGTATAAGTTGTCTTAATATGGTTGATATGTGGTTTGAATTATGATTGAATTATGGAAAATGAAATATTTGTTGAATGTGCACAATAGATATGTCATATAGTTTGTTGTGAATTGGTGCTTTGTTGTGGAATGCATATATGTATATTAATGCTAGTTTAGAATGGTATAATTAGAACCAATTGGGAAGTTTTGTTATGTTTTGGTAAGTAAGCTAAGTGGCATGATATGATGCAAATTGCTAGGAAGGTTGTTGGCTTATTTGGTCAAAATATGTACATAATTATACATGTTATGAATTGTCATTTGAGTTGCCTAAGGGCATATTGGTTGTATCTGAATATACCATATGTTTAAGTCTTGATTATAGTTGTTTTGGATGCCTTGTTATGGCTCGTAAGTATGTGCAATTGTGGTTGTAGGTACATGCCAAATTGGGTGAGAAAAATGGCTTGTAAAATAGCCTATTTTCGTCCACGCAGGCAGAGACACATGTGTGACACACGGCCAAGTGACACTACCATATGTCCCCTGTAGCTTTCAAAGGGTTGCAAGTTAGGCTATTACACAGCCTAGCACATGGCCTGGCACACGGACGTGTAAGGTAACTTCGAAGGGTACACAGCCTAGCATACGGGCATATGGCTTGGCCGTGTGGCCCAAGTCAGTGAGTTACACAGGTACAAACACGGGTTGAGACACGGCCGTGTGTCCCCATTTCGAATGCCTAGACGGCCTGGCCACACGGCCGTGTGACCCCAGCAATTTTAAAATTTTTTAATGTTTTCTGAAAAATTCTCTGAGTTTTTAATTTAGCCCGACTTGTTTCTAACGCATATTTAGGGCCTCGAGGGCTCGTATAAGGGACAGCATGTATGATTTTTGATTGGTTTTATTATGAATATTGATATGTTATGGAATGTTTGAAATTTCTGTTTGTTTAATTCGTGATCTTTGGTAATATTCCGTAACCCTGTTCTGGCGACGGATACGGGTTAGGGGTGTTACATCCTCAACGATTCCACAATTGTAAATAAGAGGCTCAGTTCAAAAGATTTCTAGATGTTCTTAAACAACTCCACATTAACATACCGTTTGTGGAAGATTTGGAGCAGATGCCTAATTATGTGAAATTCATGAAAGATATATTGTCAAAGAAGCATAGATTAGGAGAATTTGAGACTGTTGCTCTCATTGAAGGGTGTACAACGATGTTGACAAATAAATTAGCTCAAAGTTGAAGGACCCAGGGAGTTTCAATATAACTTGTTCAATTGGAAATCATTATGTTGGAAAGGCATTATGTGATTTTGGAGCGAGTATAAATCTAATGCCTATGTCTATTTTGGAGAAGCTAGGAATTGGGAAAGCAAGACCTACTATGGTTACGTTGCAACTGACTAATCGATCTTACGGACATCCGGAAGGTAAAATTGATGACATGTTGGTAATAGTAGACAAGTTTATTTTTCTGCTAGATTTTCTTAATTTAGAATGTGAAGCTGACCATGATGTGTCAATTATTCTTAGAAGACATTTTCTTGCTACAGGCAGGATTTTAATTTATGTGTAGAAAGGTGAACTAACCGTGAGAGTAAATGAACAACAGATCACATTCAATGTATTCGATGCCTTGAAATGTGCTGAAGAGAATGAAGAATGTCACTCCATTGATTTGATAGAAACAACAGTGGAGGAAGAGTTCACAAGATTTTTCCATAGCAATTCTGATAGTGATGAAGACTCACTTGACCGGAGTGACGCCATAATTTTTGAGGACCTTGGTGAACTTGCAGAAGCCAAGCAGTATTATTTACCCGATCTCTAACAGCTCATGGGTGAGTCTTGTACAATGTGTGTGTAACACCTCTAACCCGTATCCATCACCGGATTAAGGTGACGTAGCATTACCGTACAAAAGAAACATTCAAACTTACATTTCATACATATTCATAAACACATTATAAAACAATCATTCATATATATATTGTTCCTAAATCAATCCCTCGAGGCCCTAAAATTACCTAAATCATTTGGAAAGTTTAGGAAAAAAGTTACAAATTTTGGAAAACACGAGTCACACGGCTGAGACACACGCCCGTGTCTCAAGTCATGTAACCTTCGAACTAGGGACACACGGCCGTGTCCCCGCCCGTGTCCTCACCCGTGTAACTCTCTGAATAGGGTCATATGGTCATATCACACGCCCGTGTGCCAGGCAGTGTAACTCTCGAAATAGCCCCACATACCCGTGTGTCAGGCCGTGTAACTAATTGACTTGTATACAAAGGAACCTATAGGGGACGCATGACAGTGTCGCCAGGCCCCGTGTCACACACGGCTGAGTCACACTCCTATGTCACAAGTCATGTGGACATAAATTTGCCCAAAATCAGCCATTTCCAACACCAATTCATGCATACACCTATAGGCCTTTTGTGCATATAATCAAGACATTAAAAACTTACCAAAACGTACAAATAATGACCAATTCAATAGTTCTAAATCAACTAACTAATATGTCATTCAAGGCACCTCAAATACATTCATCCAAAACTTACTTAAACATGCATACTTTACTATTTTTCATTCATCAACTACTAGCTTCAAAAACTTGCCAAATAAGCCATTCAAAAACATACACCATAAAGTAGCTATAATATCATAATTTGGCAAGCATCAAAGGTATCAACCAAAACAACTTGCACAGCATATACATACCAAAACATCCAATAAACATTCAACTTACTTTTTCATGAGCATATGCATAAATCTATTTAGAAACTTAATTTTTCAATTCCTTTTCATGCCTGTTGAACCATCTAGAATATCATCGGATACTCGGGAAAGCTCACACGAAGTGTGCTTAAACATATAACCATAACTTTTCCTTTACATCATTGCTTACACGAGCTATGGAATGGCCTACTCACACAAGCTGTGGGTTGGAATGTAAGCTACACGCTACTACTCACACGAGCTGTGGAGGATTTGCAACAAATGGAGGACCTCAGCCATCGGTAGGACATTTAAGACTAGCACCCGAAACATGAAATCCCTAATGACATGTCATTTGTATCTTACGAATTCCTAAAGTTCAATCGGGACTCGATAACCGTCATAGCATTGCTTGGATATACATTTTTCAATAGCATTACAAATACATAATAACATAAAAATGAATAACATGACTATAGTAATCCGTATATATGAACTTACCTCGACGACTAGGGCATAGAAACGAAATTGACTAATTCGAGGCTTTAGCTTTTTCCCGATCTAGATCCATATGTGGTATATATTGATCTAAATAGACAAATTTAAACCATTTAATATCCCCAGCATTCAATTTAGTCCACATTTCATATTTATACAAAATTACTATTTTACCCATAATATTTTAACTTTTCACAATTTAGTCCTTAATCTCATAAATTGAAATTTAAACATTTTAATCCTCTTCTCAAGCTAGTCGAATTCTCTAGGGACTTAAATCAATCCATACAAACCATCATTTCATAAATATACCATGAGCTTTTACCATTTTTACAAACAAGTCCTTAAATGTCATTTTCATCAAAAATAACTTTACAAAACTTGTTTATTTATCAATAAGGACTCATAATCTTTCATTAAAAATCAAGAATAAAACAATAGCATTCATGGCATAACCCTAAATCTTTAATAGTTTTACAAATTGATCCCCGGGCCAGCTAGGTTAAGCTAAAACGACTTTAAAAAAATAAAAACCATTAAAAAGAAGCTAAAAAATCACTTACATGCAATAGGAGAGCTTGGCCAAATGTCCTAACCCCTCTCTAATGGTGATTTTTGGTGGTAAGCAAGAAATAAGGAAGAAGATGATCATCTTTTCTTTTGTTTATTTTCAATTTAATTACTCATTTACTATTTTAGCCTTATTACTTATCAAAATTTACAACAAAACCTTGCCGTGAATATCCACTAACTATATAGAAATGGTCTAATTACCATATAAGTCCACTCACTTTAAATTTTCATAGTCATTTGGCCCTTTTAACAAATAGAACTCCAATTTTTCACGTTTTACGATTTAGTCCTTTTCACTTAATTATCATGCAAACATCAAAATTTCTTAACGAAATTTTAATACGACCTTACTAGCATCCCATAGACATTAAAATAATACTAAAATAATAATTTGCTCGTCGGATTTGTAGTCCCAAAACTACTATTTTGATTTCACTAAAAATGGGTTGTTACAACTGTCCCCCTTAAAGGAATTTTTGTCCCCGAAAATCTTACTAGAAAATAAGTTCGGGTATTGCACTCTCATAGCTTCTTTCGTTTCCCAAGTACCCTCTTCTATTCCGTGACATTGCTAGAGAACTTTAACTAACTTCTCGAGCTAAAATTCTGACCGATTATTCACTGTACGCCATATATGACTAAATCTAAACATCTACCGGGGAAATCACATGTGAAGGATCTGATCGATACAATCATATCATCTATACGTGAAATACATTATGAATCTTTTCTAACTCTGGCGGAAAAGCTGATCTGTCAGCTACTGGCCCCATTCTTTCAATGATCTCGTATGACCTGATAAATCGAGGACTAAGCTTTCCTTTTCGGCCGAATCGAAGAACTTTTTTCCAAGGCAATACTTTCAAAAATACTCTGTCACCGACTTGAAATTCAATATATTTTATTTTCAAATCTGTGCAAGATTTTTGTCTATCCGAAACCACTTTCAAACTGTCATGTATCACTTTAACCTTTTCTTCTGTTTCTCGAATCAAATCAACACCGATTAACTTTTTCTCACTGAGTTCAGTCAAGTATAACCGAGTTCAACCCTTTCGACCATACAAATCTTCAAACGGTGTAATTTTAATGCTTTCTTGATAACTGTTATTATACGCAAATCCAACAAACGGTAGAAATTTCTTTCAATTACCTTCGAAATCTAAAACGCAACATCGAAACATATCTTCGAGTATATGAATTACTCATTCGGACTGACCATCGGTCTGAGGATAAAACGCTGTACTAAAATGCAGTCGAGTGCCTAGAGCTTCATATAAGTTGCTTCAGAACCGAGACGTGAACCGTAGATTCCAGCCAGAGATAATAGAAACTGGCACACCGTGCAGTTTAACAATCTCAGAAACATACAACTCTACCAATCTCTCCAATGAATAATCCACACGTACAGGAATGAAATACGTAGATTTCGTCAAATGATCTATAATGGCCCACACAACATCTTTCTTTCTCGGAGATAGAGGCAATCCCGATACGAAATCTATCGTGACACATTCCCATTTCCACTCCGGAATCATCATATGTTGTAACAAACTAGAAGGTACCTGATGTTCGACTTTAACTTGCTGATAAACCAAACATTTTGATACAAACTCTAAAATCTCTCGTTCCATACCTGGCGACCAATACACCTGTTTCAAATCGTCGTACATTTTATTACTACCGGGATGAATCGATAAGATACTATTGTGAGCTTCCTGTAAAATATTCTGAATGAGATCTGAATTTCTCGGAACATAAATTTTGTCTTTAAAATACAAACTATCATCGAAACCAACATGAAAATTTGAATCAGGTGTCGTCTCAATCTGTTTTCATTTAGTGATCAAAACATCATCACATTTTTTAGCTTCGCAAATATGTTGCAGAAATGTCGGTCTAGCTTTTAATTCAACTAAATTTAAACCATCATCAATCAACGTTAACTGTGTGTTCAAAGCTCGCAAAGCAAATAGGGATTTTCTACTCAGTGCATCAATAACAACATTAGCCTTTCCCAGATGATAATCAATGATCCAGCCGTAATCTTTCAATAACTCGAGCCATCTACGTTGTCTCAAATTCAAATCCTTCTGTGACATCAAATACTTCAAGCTTTTGTGATCCGTGAAGATATGACATTTTTCTCTGTACAAATGGTGTCACAAAATCTTTAAAGCAAACACGAAAGCTGCAAGCTCTAAATCGTAAGTTAGATAATTCTTTTCATGCGGTTTCAACTGTCGAGAAGTATACGCTATCACTTTGCCCTCTTGCATCACAACACATCCCAAACCATTCAATGAAGCATCACTATAAATCACAAATTCTTTACCGGACTCTGGTTGAACTAACATAGGTGCCTCAGTTAAAAAAACTTTCAACTGATTAAAACTTTGCTGAAATTTCTTAGACTATTCGAATTTGACATCTTTTTGAAGCAGTTTCATCAATGGCGTAGCTATCATAAAAAATCCCTTGACAAATCTTCTATAATATCCGGCTAATCCTAAAAAATTTCTGACTTTAGATACATTTCTCGAAGGTTTCCAGTCTACCACAACTGAGATTTTACTCAGATCAACTTCGATACCATTTGTCGACACTACATGTCCCAAAAGTTCGACAAAACTCACATTTGTTGAACTTAACGAATAGTTGTTTTTTCCCGTAAGGTTTGCAAAATAATTCTCAAACACTGGGCATGCTCTGTCTCATCTCATGAGTAGATCAGAATATCATCAATGAATACAACAATAAATCTATTTAAGTACGGTCTGAATATTCTATTCATCAAGTTCATAAACACAGCAGGTGCATTAGTCAAACCAAAAGGCATCACAAGAAACTCATAATGTCCGTACCTAGTTCTGAACGCAGTTTTGGGCACATCAGAGTCTTTAACCCGCAGCTGATAATAACTAGAACGAAGATCAATCTTTGAGAATACCGTCGCACATTTCAACTGGTCAAATAGATCAGCAATACGTGGTAATGGCTACTTATTCTTGATCGTGACTTTGTTGAGCTATTGATAATCAATACATAATCACATAGATCCGTCCTTTTTCTTAAAAAACAATACAGGAGCACCCAAAGGAGAAAAGCCGCGCAGAGCAAAGCCCCTATCTGTCAACTCTTGCAATTGTGCTTTCAACTCTTTCAATTCTGTAGGTGTCATTCTATATGGAGCTATCGATCTCGGAGATGTTCCCAGCATCAATTCAATAGCAAACTCAACCTCTCTAATCGGCAGTAACCCTGGTAATTCTTCTGGGAACACATCTGTAAACTCGCATACAATCCGAACCAATTCTAACTTCAATTCTAAAAATCTAGAATCAAATATATAAGCAAGATACGTTTCACAGCCTTTTTTAACATATTTCTGTGTCGACTTAGCCGAAATAACCTTAGATGCACTATCTAGTCTATCTGATTCAATTTAAAGCTTCTCACCGTTCTAACACTTTAACACAATATGTTTTCATCTACAATTCACAACAGCATCATGCAGCGTTAACCAGTTCATACCTAGAATCACATCAAACTCGTCGAAGGGTAATAACATCAAATCAGCCATTAAGTTGGAAACCCGGATCATCAAAGGACAATTTTTACATACATTATCAACTATCACATACTGACCTAAAGGGTTTGTTACTTTATCAATCTTGCTGGTACTCAGCCTCAGATCTCGCAACAGATTCTTTCGTCCCACTACGACTGTTTCTTACATATCCAGTGTTCTGGAGTGGTCTCCCTCTTGCAACTGTATTACTCGATCAAGTAGTCTGAGCCTTTTCTTTATCGGACCTTTTCGGGCAAGCTCTGAGAAAATGTTCATAAGAATTACATTTAAAACATGATCCGTCTTTCAGTTTGCATTCACCGAATTGTCAACTATTACATTGTTGACATTCGGGCTTATTTTTTCTGACACTACCCATGCTTGCAATAGACATAGCCTGAATTTTCAAGCTCGAATGTTGTTTTCCTCTATCTTTCCCAGAATAACCTACTGAAGTTGACGAACAACTGTGAAATTCTTTCGACTTCTTTAATGGCGATGAGTATGGTTTTCCCATAGGCCTTTTTCTCGAGTCACGAGCCACAAAATTGACTTTTCTCTTTACTTTGCTAAGTTCCTCGATTTTATGCGCTCTGTCCACCAGAACTACAAATTCTTTCAACTCGAGAATCCTAACTAATAGCTTGATATCTTCATTTAGGCCGTCTTCAAATCAAGTACACATAGCAACCTCTGTCGGTATACACATATCAACTAATAGCTTGCTTACTCTCACTGGTTCCAAACTCTAAGGAACTACGGGGACTGGTTGGGGTATAGGTGGGGGTGGAGGTTGTTAAGCCATTGGGTTCGTTCGCACGAACTCTAAGAACCACTCGGACATCATTTGGAAAAAGGCTTCTTTAGCCTATCCTCCTTGGCTCTCAGATACAGGCCTACTTCCACTAGACGCTGCTCCGTGATGAAGGCTTGCGCATTACATTCTACTTCATTAGAATCAGCTCGGTTGGCTGACATCTTATCTATATTAAAATATAGTTCAATTTCAATAAGGAGTTATCACATTATCGTAGGTTATATGATGGCATGTATTTCTAGACTCATACATGCTACGTTCAGTTCGAGAACTTACTAAACCGTAGCTCTGATACCACTAAATGTAACACCCCTAACTCGTATCCGTTGTCAGATTAGGGTTACAAAAAATTACTATACAAACAGAACATTCAAACTTACATTTCATACATATTCATAAACACATTATAAAACAATCTTTCATATATATCGTCCCTAACTTAAGCCCTCCAGGCCCTAAAATCACCTTAGAAATAATTCGGGACCAATTTGAAATCATTTAGAGAGTTTAGGAAAAATTTACAAATTTTAGAAAATAAAGGTCACACAGCCGTATGCCTCACACGGCTGAGACACTCGCCCGTGTCTCAGGCCATGTAACCTTCGAACTAGGGACACACGGCCGTGTCCCAACCCGTGTCCTCACCCATGTAACTCTCTGAGTAGGGTCACACAGCCGTGTCACACGTCCGTGTGTTAGGCCTATAACTTTCGAAATAGCCCCACATGCCCGTGTGACAGGTCGTGTTCTAGGCCGTGTAACTAACTGACTTGCATACAAAGGAACCTACAGGAGACACAAGGTTGTGTCGCCAGGCTGTGTGTCCCACACGGATGAGTCACACGCCCGTGTCTCTGGCCGTGTGTCACATAATCAAGACATCAAAAAATTACCAAAACATGCAAATAATGACCAATTCAATAGTTCTAAATCAACCAACCAATATGCCATTCAAGGCACCTCAAATATATTCATCCAAAACTTACTTAAACATGCATACTTTACTACTTTTCATTCATCAACTGCTAACTTCAAAAACTTACCAAATAAGCCATTCAAAAACATACATCATAAGGTAGTTATAATATCATAATTTGGCAAGCATCAAAAGGTATCAACCAAAAAAACTTGCACAAGATATAAATACCAAAACATCTAATAAACATTCAACTAAACACTATTATAAGTCCACCTATACATGCCATTATAACTTTGGCCAAAATATCAAAAACTACCGATATTTATGCTGGATAGTGTGATAGATATCCGACGAACTTCCAAACCAATCGAGCTTCTGGTAATCTATAAAACATGAGAAAGAAACTATGTAAGCACATAATGCTTAATAAGTTTGTAGAAAATGAAACACAACTTACCATTTCATTGCATAATAATAAGTATAAACATAAAGTAATCCAAACCACAAGCTTGGCACAAGCCTAACATCATCATCAATACACAAGTTAGTGCATTTATACATAACTCTTTTGGATTAACCACATGATAAGTCATTTTCATAAGAACATATATCACTTGATTCATACATCCTTTTCATTAGCATATGTATAATTCAATTTAGAAATTACCTTTTCAATTCCTTTTCATGCCCATTGGACCATCTAGAATATCATCGAATACTCAAGAAAGCTCACATGAAGTGTGCTTAAACATATAACCGTAACCTTTCCTTTACATCATTGCTCACACGAGCTGTGAAATGGGCATGCTCACACGAGCTGTAGCTCGGATTGTAAGCTACATGATGCTGATCACACGAGCTATGGAGTATCTACAACAAATGCAGGACCTCAACTATCGGTAGGACATTCAAGACCAGCACCGGAAACATGAAATCCCTAATGACATGTCATTTGTATCCTACAAATTCCTAAGGTTCAACCTTGACTCAATAATCGTCATAGCATTGCTTGGATATACATTGTTCAATAGCATTACAAAATGCATAATAACATACAAATGAATAACATGAATATAGTAATCCGTATATATGAACTTACCTCGACGATTATGGCATAGAAACTAAATCGACTAATCCAAGGCTTTAGCTTTTCCCCGATCTAGATCCGTACGTGGTCTATCTTGATCTAAATAGACAAATTTAATCCATTTAAAATCCCTAGCATTCAATTTAGTCCACATTTCATATTTATAAAAAAATTTATTTTGCCCCTAACATTTTAACTTTTCACAATTTAGTCCTTAAGCTCATAAATTGAAATTTAAACATT
>CM025153.1:6940546-6953140 GCA_013467495.1 Gossypium gossypioides
ATTTTAACTTTTCACAATTTAGTCCTTAAGCTCATAAATTGAAATTTAAACATTTTAATCCTCTTCTCAAGCTAGCTTAATTCTCTAGGGACTTAAATCAATCCATACAAACCATCATTTCATAAATTTACCATGAGCTTTTACCTTTTTACAAATAAGTCCCTAAATGTCATTTTCATCAAAAATAACTTTACAAAACTTTTTTATTTATCAACAAGGACTCATTATCTTTAATTAAACATCAAGAATCAAAAAATAAAATTCATGGCATAACCTTAAATCTTTAACAATTTTATAAATTGATCCACGGGCTAGCTAGGTTAAGCTAAAACGACTTTAAAAACATAAAAATCATTAAAACGGGCTTAAAAATCACTTGCATGCAATGGGAGAGCTTAGTCAAATGTCCTAGCCCCTCACTAATGGTGATTTTTGGTGGTAAGTAAGAAATGAGGAAGAAGATGTTCATCTTTTCTTTTCTTTATTTTCAATTTAATTACTAATTTACTATTTTAGCCTTATTACTTATCAAAATTTACAACAAAACCTTGTCATTAATATCCACTAACTATAGAAATGGTATAATTACCATATAAGTCCAATCACTTTAAATCTTCATATTCATTTGGCCCTTTTAACAAATAGAGCTCCACTTTTGCACCTTTTATGATTTAGTCCTTTTCACTTAATTAATCATGCAAACATCAGAATTTCTTAACGAAATTTTAATACGACCTTATTAACATCCAATAAACATTAAAATAATATTAAAATAATAATTTACTCACCATATTTGTGGTCCTAAAATCACTATTCTGATTTCACTAAAAATGGAGTGTGATAGTATGCTTAAGAAAGAAGGTGTTACAGTTATCAGTAATGATAAAAACGACCTTATTCCAACTCTTACTTTCATAGGATGGAGAGTATGCATGGATTATCGCAAGCTCAATAAGGCAACTCAAAAGGATCATTTTCCCTTGCCATTTATTGACCAAATGTTGGATAGATTAGCTGGGAAAGCTTTTTACTGTTTTTTGGATGGTTATTCAGGATATAATCAAATTGTTATAGCTCCTATCGACCAAGAGAAGGAAAATTTCATTTTTCCATATGGTGCTTTTGCATTTTTTCAAATGCCATTTGGGTTATGTAATGGCCCAACAACATTTCAGCATTGTACGATGGAAAAATTTCTTGAAGTCTTCATAGATGATTTCTGTATCTTTGGAAATAATTTTGAGGACTGTTTAAGAAATTTAGAAATGGTTCTCTAACGCTGTGAAGAAACAAATCTTGTCTTGAATTGGGAGAAATGCCACTTCATGGTTTGTGAAGGTATTGTGTTAGGGCATAAGATATCGTAGCAAGAGATTGAAGTTGACAAAGTAAAAATTGAGGTAATAGAAAAATTGCTACCTCCGACCAGTGCCAAGGGTATTAGAAGTTTTCTAGGCCGTGCGGGATTTTATAAAAGAGTCATTAAGGATTGCTCGAAGATATCTAAACCTTTGTGTGCCTTGCTAGAGAAAAATAGACCTTTCAATTTTGATGAACCTTATTTGATTATTTTCGAGGAATTGAAGAAAAGGTTGGTAGCGACACCAATTGTAATAGTGCTGGAATGGACACTGTCCTTTGAACTCATGTGTGACACCAGTGATTTTGCTTTGGGAGCAGTGTTGGGACAGCGAAAAGATAAGGTATTTCATGCAGTCTATTATGTGAGCAGGACCCTGATGGATGCACAGCTAAACTACACCACCACAGAAAAGGATTTATTAGTTGTAGTGTTCGCATTCGATAAATTTAGATCTTATTTAGTTGGCACCAAAGTCACGGTCTACACAGACCAATATGCTATTAAGTATTTGGCGACCAAGAAAGATGCCAAGCCAAGATTAATTTGGTGGATACTTTTACTACAGGAGTTTGATTTAGAATTTTGAGATAGAAAGAGGATTGAAAATCAAGTGGCTGATCACCTGTCAAGATTAGAAGCTGGAAATGAATATTGTAAAATTCAACTTATTAAAAGAAGATTTTCCAAATGAGCAACTGTTGGTTGCTATGGCATCACCTTAGTATGCCAAGATAGTGAACTTTTTAGTAAGTGGTTTGATGTAACCTGATCTCAACAACCAAAGAAGACAGAAGTTCCTTTATGATGCCAAGCATTATTATTGGGATGAACCCTTCCTATTCAAGTATTGTGTTAATCAGATAATTAAGAAGTGTGTCCCTGATGAGGAAATAGATAGCATTCTGCAGCATTGTCACTCAGCGCCTTATGGAGGATACTTTGGAGGAATGAGAAATGCTGCCAAGGTACTCCAATTTGGTTTTTATTGGCCGAGTCTGTTCAAGGATGCCCATGAATTTTATAAGTTATGTGACCGTTCTCAGAGGACAAGAAATCTATCTAAGATGCATGAAATGCCATTGCAAAATATTTTGGAGATTAAGTTGTTTGATGTCTAGAGAATAGACTTTATGGGTCCATTTCCACTATCATTAGGAAATCTCTACATACTCTTGGCAGTGGACTACGACTCTAAATGGGTCGAAGCTATTGCCCTCCCTGCTAATGATTCAAAGTCAGTGATAAAGTTCTTGCACAAGAATATTTTCACAACATTTGGTACACCTCGAGCTATTATCAATGATGAAGGTTCTCATTTTGATTGCAAATTAGTTGCTAACACTTTGCAAAGGTATGGGGTGAAGCATAAGATTTCCACAGTATATCATCCCCAGAAAAATAGACAAGAGGAGATCTCTAATAGAGAAATTAAACAGATTCTGTAAAAAGTGGTTAACCCAATTTGAAAGGATTGGTCCTCTAGGCTGGATGAAGCCTTGTGGGCTTATCATACAACATTCAAAACAACGTTGGGGATGTCACCTTTTAAGCAGGTTTATAGGAACCCATGTCACCTACCTATTGAGCTAGAGCATAAAGCATTTTGGGCTATTAAAAAGCTGAATATGGATTGGATTGCTGCTGACCATAAAAAGGTTGTTAGAACTGAAGGAAATGGAGGAATTTCAAGCACAAGCTTATGAGAATGCTAAACTATACAAGGAGAAGACCAAGCGCTGACATGATAAAAGGATTATGCCAAGGCAATTTGAACCAGGACAACAAGTATTGTTGTTTAACTCTAGGCTCAATTTGTTCCCTAGAAAACTAAAATCTCGTTGGTCAGGTTCCTTCGAAGTAGCTCAAGTATACCTTCATGGAGTTGTTGATGTCAAAGATATGAAAACGGGGGTCACATTTAAAGTTAATGGACAATGCTTGAAGCACTATTGGGGTGCTCATGTAACCCGAGATAAATAGTCCATTGGTCTCCGAGATGTTTACTTCAACATTTTAATAATTCTTTTTTCATTTTATTTTTTCTGATTTGAAAATTCTCTTAGTTATTTTATTTGTATTGTTTAATAATTTGTATTTCCTTGTATTGCGGGTATTTTTTTCATAACGGTAATAGTGAGGTTGGGTCATACATTACTCGTTGTCCCATCGAAATTTCTTTTCCAAATATTTGGACCTTTAACTTTTTCACTTTCCCTCCAAATTTTATTACACCAAAGTTAGGTCATAATTACCGACCTCCCATCACCCACGTCATTTGCAGAAGCAGAATAATCTTATCGAGACTCATCAGCTTCGGCTTGCTGCAGATTTGGCAAAGGTGTAGGAAAAACTGGCTCTCTACTGGGCCTATACGGAGAGGAAGGACGCTGCTATGAGAAGGTCCCTTCAAAAGAATTTCACCAAGCCAATGCTTGCATTTCCTGACTTTCCTAAGGAATTGCAAGCGACTATAGTAGAAAGGGTTGGTGAAATAGAGCCAGCTGAGACAGACCCTTCCACTACTAAGAAAGAAAACAAAGAACCAGAGGAAGAAATAGAGAAAATGGAATCAGACAGCATTGCGACTGATCGTGAGGAAGAAAAAGAAGTAAATCCCACACCTGCACCACTAGTGAACAGCACTGTAGTTGTTCCACCTTCTTCCACTGAACCAATGACAGAATATGATCGAGAAATCAATCGTCTCATTGACAAAATCACCAAGTCTGATAATGAACAGGAGGATTTGCCACTCCACTCATTAAAAAGGAAAACGCATTATAAGCACAGTGCACGCGAATCCACCAGTAGAAAAGAATGAAGTAACCATACTAAGCTCCAAGCTAAGGAAGTTTTCTTCCTTTCCTTACATCATGCATTCCATTTGTTTTGCCATGTCATTTTTTTACATATATATCTTCTTACATTCATGTTTCATGCTTGTACATACATGCATTGATGACAATGCACCCTTTAGGTTTGAGGGTGTATTGAGCATTTAGGATGCATTTTCTATTTAGTAACACTTTGTTTATATTTAATAAGCATGTTCATTTTAGTGAATTTTGTTTTGCCAGGTAATTGACAAGCACTGTTTCAACTATGATGAGTACATTTTTTACTTGTGATGTTTGATGATGAGCTTAAATTCTTCAATAAATCTAGAACATGTGACAATGGATTAGGTAAATTTAGTTTAGGTAAGATTGCTTGGAAATTACCTCCTAAAAGGGAGATGTCCTAAATTTAGTTATATTTGGACTATAGCGGATTTCTCTTAATAAACTTAGAGATTCTTGTAGTTAAACTAAAAAAAAATTGCCAAATCATTATTTAAACAAATAACTGTAGATACTCCAATACTTAGAATTCCCAAGCAAGTCAACAACACTTTGTTTGCTCCATCGTGTTGTTGGCTAGAAAAGCAAGTTTATGCAAGAGTGTGTAATAAAGTAAAGAAAATTGGGGGCACTCTATTGTAACAACAGACTAAGTAACTAAGGAGGTAGTTGTTTGCTCCATCCATCTTCTAAGTTAAAAGCTTTAGCTTTATGAGTGATTTTTATACAAATTGTGACATGGTTGAGTACTCGGTAATTTTGTGTATGCTCCACTTTGATTATCAAGTCAAAGAATTGTGTGACATGCTAAAACCCATGTTTCAAATAAAAGTAAAAATAAAATAAAATGCCATTACAAATTACTTTGAGTTTAGTTAAAAGATGAATTAAGTAAACTAGGAGATACTTGCAATAGTGAAAGTTGCATGAGTACTTAGGACAATATTTTCTGTACTACCTTTGCTGAATAAGCTTACGAAACTTGATCAAATTTTTAGACATAGAAGATTGTTGAGAACTGAAGTACAGGATGCTTTTTTGATGGTCTAACAATACAAAGGTGATTATGTTGTTGCGGTAATTCGTACATTCATGCATATCTTGCTTGGAGACAAGCAATAACTCAGGTTTGGGGGTGTGATAACTCTTGAAAAGAGTTATATGTCATGCCTTTAGACTTGGTTAATTGTCTCTATTCAGGTGAATTTATTTGCATTTTATGATATTATATTAGTATTTTTTAGGGCATTACATTAGGGAGCTTGGACTGTGCTTAAATTGTATTATATGTTACTTTTAATTATTTCTGGAAAGGATTTGTTTGTTGATTGAGTGATAGGTGAAGAATGAGGAAAGAGGAGTAAAGGAGTGAAGGTTTTTCATGGCAAAAGGTTGGACAGTTTGCCAACACAAATGTTGTGGCAATGCAAGGAAGAAACCTAGTCAACACTTAACCGTTATCATCCCTACTGTACGTATACCAGAAAAATCAACCTAAAAAAGAGGAAAAAGATCATGGGATCATGGGATGATGGGCGTAGTCTAAAGGAAGACATATAAAACCCAAAAAGAAAAAGAAAAAAAAGTAGACGATTGAGAAGACAATTGAAAAAAGACCCTTAGACGGGAGTAGAGGATAACGGTTGAGAACAAGGTAGAATCATAAGGGAGAAGAAGAAGTCAGTTCCTCTTGGCCACCATTAGATTGCAACGCCAAAGCTATGGGGCTAGATAGGTGAAATTCGTCTTCCTGAAATTCTTCTTTTACTTCTTTGTTTACTGTTTTGTGAATTGAATTTAAAAGAATGACGTTGAATGCTATTTTGAATTTGAATGTTATTTTCCAACCCATAAATTAATCTCATAGAGTTCGGATTGCTTGATGAAACCTTTATTTCCTTTAATGACTAAAGCCTAGATTAGTTTTAATTTACTGTTTCATTCGATGTTATTTATGAATTGCATGCATATAATCTCTAGACATAGATGAATGTGCAGCATGTTGATGAAATTAATCTAATATTGACAAGGTTAGGTTAGTTAGATTGAAATTGAATTATATGAGCAAGTATTTGATCGAATACTTATAGTAGTCTCTAGACATAGAGCAGAATTTTATAAGGAAAGAAAACAAAACAATGTTGGTTACCGTGCTAAAGGCCTATAGACATATATCGCTTTAGGCATGGTAACTTAATGTCTTGCTCTCGAAAGAAGCAAACCATTTTAGATCTCTTTCGAGTAGTAGAATAAGATTGATTTTGCCAAGGCATATATGGTTAACAAGAGTAGATTCTCAGTAATCCCAACCTTCTAAGTCAACATCGTAGGTTCTTTAAGCTTTGCCATAGCATCTCTATTTTCGCATCCCTAATTATTTACTTATTTGTTTTGCACATTTTATACAACATTATTCTCGTAATTGCGACTGCATTATTATTACTATTTTTGCCTTAGCATTAATCTCACTTTACTATAATAACTACCATTTTATACATAGTCAATCCCTGTGGAGACGATCTCATTTATCACTTTATTACTTGATCCGACATGTATACTTGCACAATTTACACGTCATATTCACATACGTCAGTGACCCTTTCCCGCTCATCGCCTTATTTCTCCATTTTTCGCCTTCCTTATTTCTCAATGTAGGAAGTCACAAAATGATAAAGTAACTACAGTTAGCTTACAAGTTTTTGTGAATTAATGCTTGAGTTTTCTAATTTTTTTACTTTCTTTCCGAGTCACTTTTGACTTTTCCAAAATTTCTCACTCATAATGTTTTTTCATTATTCAAGTACTCTTTCTACTCTTTCTCCTCGTTTTGACTTTTTTTGGATTTTTCTTTTGTTTTGCAGATTTTAGCTAGGCCTATAATCACTATATCACACTGTTTCTTCCTATTTCACTTTGATTTTTCAAAACCATCGTTATATCTCTACCTATCCCCCAATACGTATGGCCCGATGTCTAAGTTCATACAATTCAAGGACCAAAGAACAAGGGAAAGTACAAATTTGTGTTTTAGTTTTGGGCTTTATATAGAGGTTCATCAAGAAGAGTTTTCTGGCTCAAATATGGGTACTAAAGATTGATGAATAAGGTTGGATTTTTTGCTCTAGGTTATACCAAACACTGCCTCAAGTCATACCTACGTATCTCAATATTCACAAATTTAATCAATCAAGCAATCACAATTCTAATCATTTATCATTCATACTAGCATGCTTGTTTCCCTATATTCTCTCTGTCATTTGGTATATTCAATTACTTAATGCCTATTTACAGTCTAATATATAGAAATTAGAAGTCTAATAATTGAAAATTTAAAATCACTTGCTATTATGCCAAACTTATAGTAAATGCAATCAATCCTATATACATACTCCTAAAAAATCGCTTGTATTTCTACAAGCTCAAGCACACTTTTGACAACAAAAATAAAAGAGAAAGCATAAAAATAAAATTTCCTATGTTACACCAATACTTTAGATAACACATTGTGTCTAATATAAAACCCTTGAATATATAAGGAACGAAGTTACCCGATTGATCGTGACATTACCATAGTCAAATTTACTTCGAGCTATCGCTGACGCTCTTCAGCGTGTTGCAAGAACTACTTCTACTACAGTACCTACACCTACTGTTTCGACAGGCTCCGATAAAAGAATTACGAAGATATGGGACGACTGAGTTTTGGGGGTTGAAAAGGGTTGATCCCTTAGTAGCTGAATTTTGGATTGAATCTATTAAACATGTCTTACAACAACTTGAATGCGACCCTCACAAAAGTGTAATTTGTGTTGTTTCTCTACTGCAATTAAAAGCATATACTTGGTGGCAGTCAGTAACATGCCACGTACCTATCGAAGGGCCAATTGGGAGTTCTTCTAAAAGGAATTTCAAAAGAAATACGTCAAAAAATTGTATCTCGAAGATAAGAAACAAGATTTTTTGTTGTTAAAGCAGAGTGGGATGTCAGTGGTTAATTATGAATAGGAGTTTTTACGACTTTGTAAGTACTTTGTTGAATTTGTGCCATCCAAAGTCAAAAGTTGTAAATGATTTCTGCATGGACTACGTGATGAGTTTTGGGTACAGTTGGTACCCCATCAAATAATAAAATTTACAGATCTAGTAAAACAAGCAAAGATGGTGGAACAGGCCTTAGGTCTTAATAGAAAGGTAGAGGTTACTCGCACTACTGAAAAACGATTTGGGCTGCTAGTTCTTATCCACAACCTAAGAAAACTAAAGAATTTTGTGGTGGCTGGAAATCGACTTTTAAATCTGACCAACCCGATAGAAATCGTAACCGATAATCGACTGTATCTATGAGTAGTGTGCAAGGTCTTTTCAGATATATTAACATTCCAAATTATCAGCACTGTGGGAAAAGACATCGTGGTGAATGTTGGAAGCTAAATCAAGCTTGCTTTTACTGTGGATATACGGAGCATTTTGCTAATGAGTGTCCAAGAAATGAAAATGTTGCCCCTGTTTCTTCTCAGAGGTCTCTACCTGCATCTAGGGGTGGTGGAACAAGTCGTGGTGGTTCTTTCGTCAGAGGTGGTGCTAGAAAGGGAAGTGATGTTGTTACTCACCAGTCAGAGGCCAAAGTGCCAGCCCGGGCTTATGTTGTGCGAACACGTGAGGATGGTGATGCTAGTGACATTCTGGCAGGTATCTTTTTATTGCATTCAAAACCTGTTTATGCTTTGATAGATCCTAGATCTTCACACTTGTATGTTAATACTGAGTTAGTTAAATCTGGAAGTTTAAAATTTGAGACGTCTAGGGTATCGATAGTTGTGTCAAGTCCTTTGGGGTAGTCCATATTGGTGGATCATGTGTGTAGGTGATGTCCATTAGAAATGTAAAATATAATTTTTCCTGTTGATTTTTTGATAATGCCATTTAGCGACTTTGGTCTAATTTTTTGAATTGATTGACTTACTAAACACGGAGTGATTCTAGACTGCCGTAAAAAAAAGTTCGAGGTTCAGAGAGCAAATGGTAACATGATTAAGGTGATTGGTGTTCGAACGAGTGGTTCAACTCATATCATTTCAGTAATTTGAGTTAATAAACTTCTCAATTAAGGCTATGAAGCTTTCCTAGCCTATGTTATCAACTTGAATTCTGGTGATAGTCAGAGCAGTAAGATTCGTACTGTTTGTGAATTCCCTGATGTGTTTCTCGATGAATTATCAAGATTACCACCAGATCGGGAGGTTGAGTTTACAATTGAAGTGTTTCTTGGTATGGCTCTAGTTTCAATGTCTCATTATCATATGGCACTAACAGAGCTGAAAAAATTGAAGGTGCAATTGTAAGATTTACTAGATTTTCGCTTTATATGCCCTAGTATATCACCTTGGGGAGCTCTAGTGTTGTTCGTTAAAAAGAAAGATGGCTCGATGCGACTCTGTATAGACTACCGGCAATTGAATAAGTTAACGATTAAGAATCGATACCTTCTACCTCATATCGATGACTTGTTTGATCAAATAAAAGAAGCTTTTATCTTTTCTAAGATCGATTTAAGATCTGGTTACTATTAGTTGAAAGTAAAAGATAGTGACGTACCTAAGACGGCATTTTGTACGTGTTATAGGCATTATAAATTCTTGGTGATGCCTTTTGGGTTGACTAACTCTCCTGCGGCATTCATGGATCTCATGAACCACATCTTCCAATTGTATTTGGATCAATTTGTGGTAGTTTTCGTTGACAACATTTTGATCTACTCGAAATCTAAGTCTGAGCATGAGCAACACCTTAGAATTATTCTGCAATCGTTGCTAGAGAAACAATTATATGAGAAGCTTAGCAAGTGTGAATTTTGGTTGCTGGAGGTTGTGTTTCTAGGGCATATTATCTTAGCATATGGAGTTAGAGTTGATTCGAGAAAGATTGAGGCCATTGTTCAGTTGAAAGTACCAAGGAATGTGTTAGAGGTTCGCAATTTTCTTAGTTTAGCTAGTTATTACCGAAGATTCGTAAATGGATTTTTGAAGATATCTTTGTCGATGAAAAAGCTGTTGCATAAGAACGTTCAGTTTGTTTGGAGCAACAAATGCCAAGAAAGTTTTGAGAAATGGAAACAAATGTTGACTGAAGTGCCAGTTCTAACCTTACAAGAAATCGAGAAAGGATTTTGTGGTTTTTAGTGATGCTTCTTTGAGCAGTCTCGGTTGTGTTTTGATGCAAGATGGGAAAGTTATCACATGTGTCTCGTCGACTAAAAATATATGAGCATAACTATTTGACGCACGATTTAGAGCTAACTGTTGTGGTTTTTGCTGTAAAGATCTAGAGACACTATCTAGACCACGAAAAATGTCACATTTATACCGATCACAAGAGTTTTAAATACCTCTTAACCCAAAAGGATTTAAATTTGAGACAATTCTGTTAGGTGGAACTTCTAAAAGATTATGATTGTGTTATTGATTATCATCCTTATAAAGCTAACGTCGTAGCTGACGCGTTGAGTAGAAAGGTAGCAGTTGAATTACGAGCGATGTTTGCTCAACTTAGTATCAATAATGATGGAAGCTTGACGGTTAAGTTGAAAATCAAACTAGTGTTGTTTGATCAGATCAAAGTAGCAAAGCTAGATGATTTCAAGTTAATGAAGAAAAGAGAAATGGTTCAAAAGGACTCAATAGAAAATTTCAGCATTGATGATTTTGATTGTTTAAGGTTTCAGAATCGAATCTGTGTTCCTGATGTTGCAGAATTAAAAAAGTTGGTGCTTTGCGAAGCTCACGATAGTCCTTTTGCCTTACATCCTTGAGGAACGAAAATGTATCGCAACCTACGAGAATTGTATTGGTGGTCAGGAATGAAAAGAGAAATAGTTTAATACGTAGCTAAATGTTTAACTTGTCAACAAGTTAAGGCAGAACATCAGGTTCCCACAGGATTACTTTAGCCTATTTCAATTCCTGAGTGGAAATGGGAATGCATAGTGATGGATTTTTTAATGGGGTTACCTTTATCTTCAAGTAAGAAAAATGTTGTGTGAGTGATCGTTGATCAACTTACGAAATCAGCTTATCTCATTGCATTCAGAACTGATTGGCCACTTCAAAAGCTTGTTGAATTTTACATTCAGGAAATTGTTAGATTGCACGGTGTTCCTATGTCGATTATCTCCGATCAAGATTCGCGATTCACTTCAAAATTTTGGAAATAGTTGCATGAATCTTTTGGTACGAGACTCAATTTCAGCATAGCCTTTTACCCGCAGAGAGACAGACAATCCAAACTTGTTACCCAGATTTTTGAAGATATGCTTCGCACTTGTGTAATCGATTTTGAATTAGGTTGGGAACATTATTTACCTTTGGCCGAATTTGTGTACAATAATAGTTTCCAATCGGGTATTCAAATGGCTCCGTACAAAGCCTTATATGGTTGTAGGTGTCGAACATCTGTTTGTTGGATGGAATTGTGTGAAAGAAAAGTTGTGTCGGAATTGATTCAAGAAATAGAAGATATCGTTAAGATAATCTAGGATAGATTGAAAACAACCTTTGGTAGATAGAAATCGTACACAGATTTAAAATGTCGGGAAATTGAGTTTGCTATTGGTGACAAGGTGTTTTTTAAAGTTTCACCTTAGAAGAAAATTTTGAGATTTGGCCGAAAAGGGAAGCTGAGTCCTCATTTTATTGGACCGTATGAAATCATTGAAAGAGTGGGACCAGTTGCGTATCGATTGGCATTACCTATAGAATTGTAAAAAATACACAATGTTTTCCATGTTTCGATGCTCAAGAGGTATCGTTCAGATCCGTCTTACATTATTTCGGCGGAAGAAATTGAAATTTGACCTAACTTGTCTTATAAAGAAGAACCGGTTGAAATGTTAGCCTGCAAGGTGAAAGAGTTACGTAATATACGTGTTCTGTTAATAAAATTTCTATGGCGTAGTCATACCGTCGAAGAAGTGACTTGGGAGCCAGAAGAGACGATGATATCTCAATATCCCTACCTCATTTCAGGTAAATTTCAGGGACAAAATTTATTTAGGGGGGAGAATTGTAACGAATTGATAGGCAGGGGTATCGAAAAAATATTTTCGGGACTTCGTTCCTATGAACCGAACCTGTAAATATTTTTAGTAAATATTTACGGAGTTATATTAGAGACGAATTAAATTTTGGATAGGTAATTTGCATGAATTAGGAGTTATTAAGGAACAGGGACTTTATCACGTAAGGGTTAAAAGTTGGATTATAGATTGAAAATAATTTAAAGGGGCTAAAATAGTAAATATGCATTTAATTAATAGTAGTGGACGACATTAGTGATATGTGTTATATATAAATGATAAATTAATATATATATGTTATAATAAATAAATAAAATGAA
>CM025153.1:6990246-7004651 GCA_013467495.1 Gossypium gossypioides
CATTTTAGGTTATTTTGGTGATTGTTTTTAAACTTGAGTTATTTTTGTAAATATAATATTTTTTTAGACTATTTTAGTAAAATAGCCACGGATATTCAGTTGGACTGTATGGAGATATATGTGCACAAGTATATGAAAACCCTACAAGGGTTCTACGTAAGTAAGAGACTCTACGAAGTCTAAGGCTTTAAGCCTCATGTATTTAAGCAAGCCCCATGGCCATGAGCACACGCAAGTTAAGGCGGTCCGCAAGACTTATCTCATAATTCAAGATTACGACAATCCGCTAGACTAGTTCTCTAAACTTCATGAAAAAGTTATACATGGAATTCTACTAAGCGAAGTCCACGGAACGGTTCGCATATATAAATAGGCATCTATATGTAAGTATTCATCTACGTATCTGCATGTATGAGTCCGCCATATATCAGTTCATATCATGAATCTTCTATATAAATCCGTATGTATGACAGTCCGCTGGGATTATCTTTATGATTCAAGCTATGACAATCCGCAGATCTTATATTCATATTTCAAGTATTAAGAGTTCAAGAGACTATCTTTCACAAGAGTTAGTATGGACTACTATTAAAGCAAGAGATCGCATAGGCTTTTCCTCATGCTCAAGCTAGGAAAGTTCGTATTAATTTATTTCCTCAAGCCAAAACCCGTAAGGAACTTCTTTCATGTAGGAGTCCGCCAAGGACTCCTTCAAAATCAAGAGTCTGCAGTGACTATCCACCAAACGAGATTCTGGTAGTGATTATCATTTACGAATGATTTCACGAGTATGATCCCGTATATATGAATCCATGATTATGATTCCACATATAAAGGTTTTCAAGTATGGTCTGCAAGTATGAATTCACCAAGTTCGAGTTTGCGTATGTAAGGCTTTATATTTAATGTGTAAATCTGCATGTAAAAATCTTCCAAGTGTGAATCTTTATGCCTAAGTTTTTCTGGAATAAATCCATTGTACGCTAATCTGCAATGATAATAATTACTAAGGTAATTCGCATATGTTCTATTGATAAAAGAGGCAATAATTCGTCTTGTATGAAATCATTGCAAATGGGTAAGCAAAATCATTTCGCACTGTAGCGTATAGCACGAGCGATAAAAATGGAGGTTTGTGGCAATGTAGAAAAAGTGCAAATTTTCAAGTTGAGCCAACGCAAGGGATGACAAAAGTACACCAGGGATGACAAGAGTATGCTTGTGCAAGTGATGTCAAACAGGAGATCAAACCTCAGAAATTCTAACTTATAAATTCATAATGGTATGTTTTATTAGTAACTCACTAAGTTCATTCGGACTTACTTATTTTTTATATGTTTTCTAGGTATAATGGTTTATATGAGGAGTTAAAAAGGATCAAGCCCGAATTCGTGCAAGCTTGGGCGAACTTGCGTTCTTAGCAGTAACATGAATATAATAGGGTGATCTAGAGGCTGAGCCTCAGGATCACAATTTTCTTGTAATTAAGTATGAACTATAGTATTTTATTTACAATAAAGGAAAAATGATTTAAAATATTAAAGCTATTATTGTTAATTTTTCATAAGTTCGCCTGTTACGATTTTTTTAATCTAAGGATCTATAGTTGTATTTTCATTTAACAGGTCAGCAAATTTAAACATGTTAAGATGTTACTAACATATGCGAACTAAGTTAAGTATGATTAAAGAAGGCCTATTTGGTTGTTTTAGTCATGTTAAATTTTACAAGTTAGTTGTAAATTGTCCATAGTTGCTTCAGAAAAGTAATATGACACACTATGCTAGGGTGTTACATTACACCGCTAGTCCCTTCTCCTTTTTTCCCTCAATTCAATTTAATCACTCTAGCTTTCAATTTTATCACTTTGGCCCTAATACTTTTCACTCTCTTACAATCTAATCAATACGCCAGATTTATCTCTCTCAAAACACAGACTTTTCCAAATACCTACATTTGTCTTCACTATCTCATAACATTGATAATTTCACACTTTTGACTTTTTCAGATTACAACTGATTCACCATTTGTTTATCACTGTTTCAAATTCCTAATTTTGGGGATGTTACAGTAAGCGTTGGAAAGAAGGGTGGATTTTTTGTGTAGAAATGATCAGGGGTGAACAAAATTCGATTCGACTCGAAAAAATTGAAAACAAATTTCAAATTTCAAATTATTCAAATTGAGTTAATCGAATCAACTTGATTTTTTTTAATTTTGAGTTCGAGTCAATTTTTTGAATAATTCAAATAAATTGAATATCAAACTGTATTATTTTAAATTTATATTATTATTTAGTTTAGGTATTTTACATTTTTACCCCCAAACCCTTTTACTCCCCCCATCGCGTTTGCCCCACCCTTTACCACCAAATCAAAATCCTCTAGAAAATCCCTAAATCATCCTTTTTCTTCATCAGTTTTTGAAATCCCCCTCTCGTCCAACCATTCCTCACCCGTCTCCAATTAAACCATCATTCTTCTTCATCAGTTTCTGAAATCCCTCTCATGTCTGGTCGTCCTTCACCCGTCTCCTAACCTAAAAACCATTCGCATCTTTCCTATTCATTAATTGAGAATGATATATCCTTTTCTTGTATTTTCATGATTATTTCTTGTTTGTTCATCAATTTTTGTGGGTTTTTCCTTTTTTAGTATTTGGGGTTTCAAATTTGTAATGGTTTGTTTTAGTTTGGTTCTAATTTGGTTGAGTATTTGTGGCCTTGCTTCTATTTCGTTCTCTTCATTTTGGCTGCAGGTGACTTGTTCTTTTTTTTTAATTATTATTTTTAGTATGGTAGCTACTTTGTATTAAGTTTGGGGACATTGGTTTTGCCTACACCAGAGGCTTGTGAGATGGTAAAATTTTGTACTATGGAATTGTCCATTATGGAAGATACTTATGAATATTAGTAAAGAAGCAAATGGAATCAACTTTTATGGAAGGTAAATTATCATGTTTGTTTTTTAATCGAATTGGTCGTATTGATAAAACGATGGTATGAACAATTCGACCATGAGTTTGATTTAAAAAAATAATGTCTAATTTTACAATATTTCACTCATATCTACAAAATATTAAATGCCAAAGTTTGATTTTCATCAAAAGGAGTTGATGCACTAGTTTCAAATTCCAGATTAATTATTTAAATAGGCTTTTGTTATTTTTTAGATTTATTTTTGAACTATGTTAGGAAAAAATCCGGTTTAAAGCGATTTTCTTACACAGCGGAAAATTAAAACTTTAAAAATCGACCCGGTTTGTCATATTTATAACAATAAACCTTAGACCAAAATCGTACATGTGTTTTTGGATAAGTGGATCCTTGATTTTCTTCAGCTTTCAACCAAATGATCTTCTTTGCTATTCTCGTCCCAAGAATTGCTTTGAGTATGGGCTCGAACCAATTGAATCAAAACACAAAACTAGAAAAAGTTTTATTTTCTTTTTGGGGTGAAAACAAAAATTCTCTCTTATTTAATAGAAACCGGTAGGCCTGTTATTCTGGAAAAATATGTTTAATAGTTAAGAATAAATTCTCTCTATTTTTTGGCAAAGTAACTATCTATCAAAGGTGTGTCTAATGCCCTACCTATGTCATCTATTTATAAGAAGAGAAGGTAAAACCCTTGTTAAGTTATAGTGGTTTATTTCAAATAGAAAAACAACTTTCTACTTAGACTAGAAGTAGGGTGGACGGCACACCCTAGTATTCTTACTATGGTTGCCACCCCCTTCATGTTACATGAGGGGATTTTGGGGCTCTTTCATATCAGGTCCAATTACGAGTACTTCCTAGGCCTTTTAACTCAATACTCTGTAATGTGACCCAACCTGATTCAATTTTTCCATTTTCCAAAATAAACTCTAATATTTATATTCAATTAAATATTTTTCTCATCCTAATTTTATCCTGGTAAAATTATGACGATTTTACCTCTAATAAAATTCTGAAAAATATATTTAATATTTCACAACTCAACTTATTCACTATGACCAAATGATTTATTTTCATTTTCAGGCTTTAAAACAGCTTAAAAACATAAATTCATTCTTTCGATCATTTTTTAGTAATCCATTTACATTTGCAAATGTATCATTTCTCATTTTCATTTCCATTTCCATTTCCATTTCCATTTGAGAAACCTACATTCATTTCCAAATGATTCCATTTCTCTATTTCATCATTCTTGAATGTTTCTCATTTCTCTATTTCTATTCATTTAGTTCATTTCGATTCAAACATGCAATTCCTTTCTAGTTTCAACGAGCTAGCGAAGGGACCAATTGGACATATGTAATTAGGGCTCAAATGATTTATAATTAAGTTTTGGCTTTTCGCCTATTAATTATAAACTCATTTAGTCATGAAGTTATTCCACTACAGTATCATGACTGAGCTCTCCCTAACGACATACCATTACGAAAGTAACTACTCAGTACTCGTCCAATGACCTTGTCATAAGCGTGCTACGCTCATAGGATATTCATAATCTCTTTGAGATAATATCCTCTCTCTCAATACGATCCTATTTTATCTCATGGTAACCATTACATCTTTCTTCATGAAAAGTCAATTATTATTAAATAGTAATCAAGTCACTCATCACAAAGACGAACAACTCATGGTCACGTTTACTTTTCATCAACCATGTAATGCCAGTGAGAGGATATCATTTATGTAACACCCTTAACTCGTCTCCGTCGCCAATTAAGGTTACAGTCTATTACAACACATAACAAATCAAATAAAAACTTTAAACCATCCAATTATTAATTTAAATATCAAATATTCAAAACCAATCCTCATTCATAGCATATATACAATTAAGAGTCTTATATTGAGCTTATGGAACCTAAAAGTTAATTTAGAAACAATCAGGGACTAATTTGAAATAAAACAGAAAACAGGGGTCACTTGGCCATGTAGCCAGGTCGTGTGACAGAGCCTAGGCCATGTGGCTCAAGAACATGGTCGTGTGGCCAAACCGTGTACAATTTGAAAATAGGGTTACACAGTCGTGTCGTCAGACCATGTGCTCGACCGTGTGCAAATCGAAATAGGGTTACACGTTTATGTCACAAACTGTGTGCGATTTGAAATAGGGTCACACGACCATGTATCCAAGTCGCGTAACAACCTGTGACCGTGTGTGACAAACCTGCACACAAAAATTTAATAGGCCACATAGTCGTGTGGTGTGACTGTGTGTGGCACATGGCCATGTGACTGCCCATGTCCCAAGCCGTGTGCACCTAAAATTACTTCCAAAACAAGGCAAAACATCATTCATTTATTAGGTACCAAGCCAAACCATTTCCAATCACTTTGACCTATTCAAAACACATTAAAACATTCCCAAATCATCCACCTTAGGTGACTAACCAATATGTCATCATTGACACCACATATAATCAACATTTATCAACAAATCAATTTATCCATTCTAGCATCCTAACTAACATTAAGCACACCAAAACTTGTTACCACATAATCATCCAAAATATCATTCAAACATGACTTATAACAACACCTTACCAAAATGTCAAATATGTAATACATAGAACAAATTTGCATATAAGTGCACTTAAAATTAAAGTACCAAAAACATGTTCAACATTTGCAAAATAAGTATCCTATATACATGCCACAAGTAACCACAATTCAAGACTTAAAAATCTACCGATGTTAGAATATGGTAGGTGTGAGTTCCTTTGATCCGATCTATACATTTCGGTTATCCAAAATCTACAAAACATAATAATAGAAGTAAGTATATACAATACTTAATAAGCTCATACAATTTAATTCAATAACTTACCTTATTCATTTAATAGGTAATTGCAAATTCTATTCAAACTAATATTCCTATCATGACAAATTTCAATAATTTTGGATCAGTAATTAATGATCATACGAATAGTCAGAATTCATATTTTGTCCACATTAATAATACACTGTATATCATTTGATTTTTCTAATAGAAATTTGTAAAATAACACAATACACAAGTGTGAGAAACATTTAATGCTCGTTCGAGCTAGTCGGGTACATAAATACATGTGTTAGGTTACCCATCCGGGCTAAACCATTGACAACACAGAAAAATAGCCTGGCTAGGGCTATGTATACATGTAAGGTTACCAGTCTAGGCTAAACCTTTAAAACGACAACAGATTTCCAGCCCAAGCTAAAACCATGTAACATGTATATCCGAGTCCGCAACAAATGCTAGAGCTTAGTCCAGAACAGGAATTATTCAAAAACCTCGTGTATGAGACTTTTACTCGGTCCATTGAAATTATCTCATAATTTGATTTATTACCACTTAGTCTTATTTCCATTTCAATAGTTTATATATAAATATTAACAACATTTAGTAACAAATCATAATCATGGAAGATATTATGAACTTACCTGTCAAGTGATTCAACTATTACGGACTAATCAGTAATTTTTCCTTTTCCTCTGATCATTGAGATTCTTGATCTATAGTATAATTTAATTTAATTAAATCAATTCAAACCACATAAATAATCAACTTTATGCATTTAAGTCCTTTTAATCATATTTTAAAAATTTACCCCTAAACTTTACCCTTCATGCAATTTAGTCCCTAAACCTGAAACTATCAAATTGAACACATTTAAGCTTACACCGAGCTAGTCGAATTTCCTATAATCCATGAACAGCCCATATGTTTCTTAATTTCACAATAATTCCATAAAATTTTACTATTTTAACAATTAAATCCTTAAACATCAAAATCACTAAAAACTATTTTATAAAATAATCTTATTTAGCTATCAAGCTTACAAAACCATCATCAAACTTCAAAAACTTCACAAACCCAACAATGGAACATTTCAAAACATTTAATAGTTTTACAAATTAACCTCCAGGTTAGCTAGATTAAGCTAAAATGATCTCAAAAACATAAAAATCACTAAAAACGAGAGTCGAATACATACCATGCATGAAAAACCAAGCTTGGTCGAAAGCTCCCTAAACTTATCAATGGTGTTTTCGATTTGGTAAGGTGAAAAGAAAAATATGATGGCTATTCCATCATGTTATATTTTAATTTCATTTATTTACTATTTTACTATTTTACCCCTTAAAAATTAAACATATTTTCTTATAACACAACGCCAAAACCGTCCATTATATATTATTTAGGTACAATTACTATTTAAATCCCTCATTTCACATTTCTATAAGCATTCTACACCTTTAACTAATAGTAATTAACTTTAGTAGCTTTTATGATTTAGTCCTTTTATTTAATTAATTATCTAAACGGTAAAATTACCTAGCCAACTTTTAATACGACATTATTGAAACTTTATAAATATTAAATAAATAATAATTACAAACTCATTGGTCGGAATCATGGTTCCGTAACCACTATTTTTGACACCACTAAAAAATAGGATGTTATAATTTACCCATGTTTCGGTCTATGAATTTTACTGTTCTGAATGACGCTACGTACTACAGAAATCGTACACCCAACACACTAGCTTTCAGTTCCTTATCTATTCGAGCTCATGTTTTTACTTACATCAAAGTGTACGAGTCATGTATACATAGCCCGCCATCCACTTAAAATTTAGGTATGCCACACTATGAACGTCACAAGTGAATAAATCCATAAACGGATTCAGTATCTATTCTGGTTGGGTCATGTCCAATGTACTGTCAGTCACATCTATGTCTCTATCTTCTGGGAGTCATCCACTCTGATGCCCAAGACAAGACATCTCCCTAATTGGACTTGATAGACGAAATATTAGTCTTTCAATCGGTTTGCTCATTTCTGATTAGACTAAGAACATGTTTAGGTTCGTCTACTAATATAAGATGTCTTTTTATATTATGACCCGACCACGTAATATCTCTTAGTATTAGTTAAACATTAGACAACCAATGAGGAACATTTGTTTCCATTTTGCTTTGCATGCAAAAACCATATGAGGACATTATACAAAGTATTAATGTAATTCATGAATTATTTTATTAATCAATTTGTTCGAAAAAATTACAAGTGTACACTGATGAAAATACTACACTTAGGGCACAAGATCTGACACACTAGACTTTGCTCAATTTCCATAAGTTGTTGTAATTGATACTACTAAACCGTTTTTGTGACATCTTTCTTGTTAATTTCTAATGTTAATTTTTTTTTTTGTTTACTTGTAGATGAGTGATCCAATGTTAAATTTACAGTGTAAAATTTTCTTGTGGCGTCTTTTTCATTAATTACCAAGGTTAATTTTTTTTATTTGCTTGTAGATGAGTGATCCAAAGCGAGATGGTTCAACTCAAAGTTCACAAAATATTTCCCCAAGTAGAGATGATCAAACATGAACCAAGAGAAGTGTTCGAAGAAAGATTACTCCAAGGGTAGCTTGTTGGAAGTATTTCACCAAATATGTAACTAAAGAGGGGGGAAATAGTTCAATGTGTAATGCTTGTGATGTTACACCATGGAATCAACTTCAAGTTCTATAAATAATTTGTATAATCATTTAAAAATATGCTTAAAAAGACCTCGAGGAAATACATCTGACCCAAAGAAATCAAATTAACATTTGTGAAAACTAGCCAAGAAACAACGGATTTATCAACTTAGGTATTTGACAAATATGTTATTAGAAAGGCATTGGTTCATATAATAATTGTGTATTAACAGCCTTTTAAAATTATAGAGGAAGAGGGGTTCAAATACTTGCCCACGGTTTAGTCTTCCATCTCGTTGGAGAATTAGAAAGGATTGTCTTGATTTATTTAACTCCATTAAGAGTATAATGGTGAATTATTCTAAAAAAGATATAAATGGAGTTTTTTTGACAATAAACACTTCGACTTTATTATAGAGGATATCTTACATGGTTTTAACGACACATTGGGTGGATTATGAGTGGAGGTTGCAAAGATTATAATTTTTTTTTCAATATCTGCTCAAATAGGTGAAAGCATAAGTCAAGCCCTTGAAAGATGTCTTCGAGATTGGGGGATTGAGAGGGTCTTCACCATTACAGTTAATAATGCATCCGCCAATAGTGTTATCGTTGAATATTTGAGAAAAAAATTGAATCATCGAAATATTTTTGTTGCAAAGGGGAAATTTATGCATATGAGATGTGTTACACACATTCTTAATCTCGTTATGCAATATGATATTAAGGATGCTTATGTGTCAATGGATCGAGTTAGAGGTGTTGTAAGGTATATAAGAGCATCACCATCAAGATTAACAAAATTTTACCAACGGGCAAAAGAAGAAATGATAGATAGTAAGACTCAATTGTGTTTAGATGTGGCTACTAGATGGAACTCAACATATATGATGTTAAAAGTGGCAGAAAAATATGAATATACATTTGAATCATATATACGTGATAATCATAACTTTTTTCTTGACCTCACTGTTGGAGATGGAGTTCCTACATTTGATGATTGAGAAATTATTCAAAGAGTTATAAAAGTGTTAGAGCCTTTTTATCATCTTAAAATGAAGGTGTCTGGATCTTTACATGTTACCTCTCACTCACTTTTTGAAGTATTGACAAATGTGCATTGTCTTTTTTGTGGGTGGCAAGATTGTGGAGATTTAGACATAATTCCTATAACTTCCAAAATTGGGGATAAGTATAATAAGTATTGAGGTGAAGAAAACAAGATTAACATGCTAGTTTACTTAGCGATTATCTTTAATCCACAATGTAAAATGAACTTTTTGGGCTTTAGGGTCAACTTGTTTTTTCCTAATATTGCTAATGACATTATGAAAATGATTGATAAACAATTGCATTACTTGTTCAATGAGTATTCTTCTAATGTCGAGAGAATTCAATTGTTTGAAGGTAGATCCAGTTTTTTGACAAATCTTTTCAATTCAATGGAAATAGATCAATCATAAATGCAAATAGGCTTGGCCAAGCAAAAATACTTTAAGAAGAATATACAAGTTGGACTAGAAAGTAAATCTAAGTTGGATAAATATTTGGATGAGAAGGATGAAGTAAACAATTCAAGTTCATTTGATTTATTATTGTGTTGAAAAATGAACAGTCCTAGATTCTCTATTTTTGCACAAATGGCTCGAGATATTCTTGTTATTTCTATCTCAACAGTTGCCTCAAAAAGTGCATTTAGCATGGGTGGATGTGTTCTCAATATTTTTAGAAGTTTTCTACCTCCTCTCATGGTCGAGGCTTTGGTTTGCACACAAGATTGGCTTCGAAAATCTAATGATCCCATCAATCCTGAAGACTATGTTCATGAACTTCAAACCATGGAAGATGGTAATATATTAATTTTGATTCATAAAATAAGTTTTTGTGTTATTTATATTAGTAACCATTCCCATAATTTAACTAACACTTTTGTTTTTAGATTTGCTAGACTTATCCAAAATACACGAAGATCAAGAAGGTAATATACTTAGCATTAGTTTATAAAGTTAAATGTTTATTTAATTTATTTTTGCAAATATTTTTTTTATTTAACTAACTCATTCAATACTTTTACTAGATGTTTCAAGCTTATCGACGGTGTTTGAAGCAAAAGAAGAAGTTTAAGCTATTCTATAACGGTTTTTGAACTGATATGTTTTTGTTACTAGTTTGTTGTGTTATTGCTATTGTTTATTTCACTTTTGTTGTATTGTTTTTGTTTTTTGTTTTGTTATTTGGATAGATGTAATTTTTTCCTATATTTTGGACTTTTGCTCATGTTTTCTATTATAATCTTGTTACATTATTAAAAACTTTAAAAAATATATTTTAAAAAAGATTACATAAAAATAAACAATACTAAAGTCTTTTTTTAAATTTAACTCAAACAAATAGATTCGATTCGAATTCCATCTTATTTGACTCGATTTGAGAAAATTTCAAAACAACTTAGGATGATAAAATAGATTTGCCAACTCGATTAATTTAAATTTTTTCATTTGATTCAATCGAACACCCACTCTTAAAAAGGAGAATAAGTTAAAAAAGGACAACTAGAGTTTTATTAAGAAAATATGAAAAAGAAAAAGAAAAATAAATAAAAAAGACATGAAAGCCACATGACAATCAAATAGAAGCTAGGTCAGTGTCATGTTATGTTTTCGTAGTAGCTTTAATAACGGAAGACAGTAAATCAATAATATTAATAATCAAAATCTGACAAATTAAGATTTAATCATCAAAGTAGCTTGGCGTGACCCTAACGCAGTTGAAATTTGTCCCTAAATCAAACCCCTGACTCGCGGAAGTGTAACACACACGCTAAGAAAAACAAACACTCTTTTTTAACCTTTTAAAATCACCACGTTTTCTCTTTTTTCCACTTTTTCCATTTCAAGTTTCACTTATGATATTTGAATGGTTTAGTCGTCTCTTTCCCTGGGCAGCTGATTTCGTCATCCCAAAGATTCAGCCCAAGTCAAACTCGGAGCTCGAACTCAATCACACACAGAGAAACACAATTGATTTCCCTTTCCACTAAACTATTTAAACAAGAAACTATTTACTTTCTGTGAATTTCTCTTTCGGCACTCTCTGCAACTGCAATCATGACCTCGCTTGTGCAAGTAATTTTTTTTTATAGTTCAATTTAATATTCGACTATGACATTCTTTTCAATTTAGATCTAGTTTTGATTTGGCGATGATTAATCATTACTTTTGTTTTTTATTTGAAAAGGGCTTTTCCAAGTCTTTGGCTATGACTGTGCTATCGGAGATTGGCGACAAGACGTTCTTCGCTGCCGCGGTTAGTCAAATTTGAGTTTTCTCTCTATGTTTTTTGGTTGGTTAATTCATATTTATTAAACTGGAGTTTCACTATTTTGTATTGAATATGGTTCTGAAAAGGACTCGAAACTAAAACTGAGTCGATCATGTTGTGTATAATGAATAATCAACCTACGTTTACAACCTTTTGTATTGTTTTAATAGTGTTGCTCTTTCCTTTTTCTTTTTCTTTTTTTATAAGTTGATCATGTTCCAAGTATTTTATTCCCCTTTCTGCGTGTAAAACAGAGCAAGAGGCTAAAAAACCTGCTTATCAGACATTTGATTGGATTATAAAATATTTGTTTACACTCAAGGGAATGAACTGTTCTGAGCAACAATAGTAACGTTAGCTGAATATTTTGTAGTAAAATGTTTTTCTTGTGTTAGTGTTGAATTTCTGGATTGTAGTAATCAACTGGTTTTACTGGAATTAACTTGTGGAAAATTTTCTTAAAGGGCAGTATATCATCATTTTCACTCATGAGGTTAATATGTTAATGTTTGTTCGTTTAATTTTTCTTCGGTGATAATATGTTTTTTTATCACGGTGACTCGAAGTTGCTGTTTTAACCTAAGCAAGCCTCATGCATGAATGAAGAAATGGAGCGTAGATTGTTTAGGGTACTGAAAACTTGGAATATGGTTTTAAGCTTAGAAAAGCTAATTTCTTTTTCTGGTTCTTGGAGAGGGTAGGTATTTAGTTCCAAACTTTCAACGCATGATGGATAAGAGTATTATTTTTGTCAGTGATACAGGTTTTATTTAGAGACAAATATGATATATACTTAAATGTCAGAAAGCACTTCCTACGTTTTGCATCTTTAATTGCGTTATACTGATTTCCATGTTTTCACTTAAATATTGTATTAAATCCTGCAGTATTGTGCTTGGCCCAAAATCACAAATTTTACTGCATTTTATCCTGAAATAGCTCGATTATTGAATTTTTAAAATCACGTATTTTATTTGTTTCAAGATCTTGGCAATGCGCCATCCCAGGAAACTTGTCTTGCTAGGATGCCTGGCAGCTTTAATTGTGAGTGTTTTTCTCTTTCCCTTTCTCCATGCATCATTTTCATTCTGATTCACTCTGTTAACTTTTTTTCTTAATTGAGCATCAAGTTATTTGAAATGTTTTATCTGTAGGTGATGACTATTCTTTCTGCTGTTGTTGGCTGGGCAGCTCCAAATCTTGTAAGTAGTTTGATTGCTGTTTGAGAACGGCTTCTTTTGCATGTGGGTAAATTTTAGTTTCTTTTAAAGGACCTGAACAACCAGATTAAAGGCCTTTTTTGGGCAACTCCAAGCAGTATTGGGCATCTTTGTTTTAGGACGAGAAGCCGAGAACTGAATTGAAGTCAATTTGACTGATGCCTATTCTCTAAAGTTACAGGTTACGAAATGCACTGGATATGCTTCAGTGTGGCTGTAGGTTTGCCCACTTAAAGCTATATGCTATAGTTAATTCTGCTACTGATGCTATCAGTGATAAAATATTGCCCTCCAAACATAGATCTCAATCTCTTGTGGAACTTAAATCTTAAAGCATTCTTTACAAACATGGATTAAATCTTTTCAGATGTAAACTATGTATGGACGGTTGGATACTAAGTTAAGCCTGTAATAGCCACTGTATTGTGTAGTTCTATCAGTAAATATGGTAGGTTGGATACTAAGTTAAGCCTGTAATAGCCACTGTATTGTGTAGTTCTATCAGTAAATATGGTATTTGTCGAACTCTAGTGTGTGGAAGTGTGGTTTCCTTCACTACGAACTATACAGCAAACCTTAGTCTGCTTAGGTGATTAATGTAATCAAATTTAATTATGTACCATGCACTCATGTACATGTAACAATTATGACCTTGTAGGGTAATGCTCTCATTCTCTTGTATTTTTTCAATTATGCAGATTTCTAGGAAATGGACACATCACATTACGACTGTGCTTTTCTTTGGATTTGGCCTGTGGTCTTTATGGGATGGATTTATGGAGGATAGGTAATGCTTTTTATTACCTCTTTAGTCTCTTCCAATAGTCTTATATCATTTTCTTGGGTTTGGTTTCTATTTGTCATGTGTCACTAGGTAAGCTTTGCTTTACCGTAAGTTAATCATGTTATGATCTGACTATATTTCCTTAAGGGAGGCTGAAGAATTGGCTGAAGTTGAAGCAAAACTGGTTGGTTATTTTAATGAATTTCCTGATGTTTAAGTAGACTTTTTCTCTGTTTGGGGAAAAAATGAAATTGTTTAAATGTTTCTTCACTGGTGTGACTAGGATGCTGACTGGAAGGCAAACCCAGGAACAGTCAAAGGGAGGAATAAGGTACAGAAATAAAAGTATATTTCTTAAAAGGAATAGTGTTACATACCGACAGCATGTTTTCTTTCAGTGTTGAACTTATTTGATTAGAACTTTAAGGGCTTAATTAGATAAATTTGTATAGGAGCTTATCTAGGATATTTGGAAAAGGAAAGGGCTTCTTAGTATTTAGCTTTTTTAATAACATTTTTAAGATTATGAGGACATTTGACTGTTTCCTATGCTATCAGGCTGATGATGATTCAAAAAAGGAGAGGCGGCCATTTCTCACACAGTTCTTCTCTCC
>CM025153.1:7076860-7087985 GCA_013467495.1 Gossypium gossypioides
TCACAAAGAAAATTCTCCAGTACACCAAAACAATGCGGAAGCAACTCAAAAAAATAAGGGGACTTGAATCGAACAGAAAATACACAAGAAACTAATAGCACACCAAGTGTTTGAGGAAATGCTCTCAATTATATTCAACAACTTTGAATGGAGTATAGTGGGATGAATACAAATGAGGGAAAGGTCTTTATTTATAGTCGAGCTCCCCTAGATCTAACGATACATATTGAATTACATCACGACTGAGATTAGTATCTACAATATGAGAGTCATAAGGGATTTAAACTCTATACAAGCTTATCCCTTAGGATTTACATTAACCATGGTAACTTTAATTTTACTGGAGTATTTCACTAGGTCCCTAAGGCTTCAAGTATATAGGCTTCTCCATATGTTCTACAAATCAGACCAATTCAAGTGGATTAAATTAGCCCCATTTGATTAGTTGGCCTCCATGAGACAATCTATGTGCATTCATCACGGGCTTTGATCCACAACCTATGACATTCTCCCCCACCCATTCTTGCGATGCCCTCATCGCGTCCTCTAAATGACATTGGTTTGACTTGTCTTGAAACTACTTCAATGCCTCGACTAATTCCCAACTAGTCTCTTTGTCGAGTAGTTTCGCCCCTCAAAACAATTGCCTTCGCTTATGTCTTTGTTCTCTTAACTCAAATTGTATTTCTCTTTTGTACATCTTGATCGTAAGAGGCCACCGTTCTTACTTGCCCCCATTGTGAATTGTCTTGATTGGGATCCCATTGGTCATCATGAATAGGCTTTGGCATACCCATTCTAAGCACTAGGTTAACCATGAATATTGCCACTAACTCTAGTTTGTAAGCCCCTTGGCTTACCCACGTCAGAACTTTGAAAGTGCCCCTATGGCTTTGCCAAGCCAATGGTAAGTCATAATGTAAAACATCAGATAAGTGTTTGAGATGCACCTCACTCATAGAATTTATTCTATTCAACTATCCAATTTGTATCACTACTTTTCCCTCAAAGTTTGATGCACAACACAACTCTCTCATAGGTGGTAGTCCCATTGATACCTCAACAGGCTTCACATCGATTTGTTGTACCTCTAGCATTTCCAATGGGGTCTTCGTAACACTCAGATCTACCGAGATAATGTTCTTGCCAAAATGAACATTCTTGACTAGTAATTGCTGAAAATACCTTGGTTCCACCTTTCTTATCACGACTCATCGGTACAACACATTATCGTTGACAAGTATCCAATATACAAATATAATAGGCAAAAGGAACCAAAAGATCATTAATCTGGTCAAGGAAATTCAAGCCAAGAATGAATTCGTAATCATCTAAATGAATTACCTTAAAGTCTTTATAATGACCCGATTTCTAATGGTATCAAAAAATATAATTTTGGAACCTCGTTTCCATAAATCGATTCCATAAATATTAAATTGGGATATTTATAGATTTAGTATTTAGATTAATTGAAATTTGATTAAGTAATTTAGCCAGAATTGTGATTAATTAAGACTCGGGGACTAAATTGTAAAGTTCAATTGCTATAGATTTTTAATTGGCTAAAAGCTGGTTCTAAATGATAAATAAACCATTTCTAATTATGTGATAGTGTATGATGATGGAAACTCCACTATATTAGATTAAAAGGTTAATTATATTAAGTAAATCATAATTTAGTCAGTTAAACAAGGTTAATTAGCATTTAATTAAAGTATAAATAGGAAACTTACCATCTTCTTCCTATTTACTACGTCCACCATAGAAATAGCTTGAAGAAAACTTTCAAACCCTTGATTATTCAGCTATAGAGTTAGGTAAGAAATCCAAGTCCTTTTTCTTGTAATTTTTATAGATTTAGGGTCATGAGAGCTTGATTTAGCTAGCCCATGTACCAATTTGTAAAAATGTTAAAGTTTTAGAAAGTTTCCATTATTATTTCTTGAATAATTAGGCATGAAATTGATAGAAATTAAGTTTAGTTTAAAAAAGGACTAAATTGTAAAGCTTAATTGATAGTTTCATATATTAGGGACCAAATCGAATAAAATAAAAAAATATTATGAAATCTTGGTATGAATACAAAGTAGAAGGTCCCTAATGAATATATGTGAAATCATATTTTAATCCGAAGGTCTAGATCAAAAGTTATGTTTGTCTCAGGTTTAAGGTCCCTAATTTATTTACTTTGGACGTTCCGATGAGGCATTGGGTACCAAATTGGTTTGTTGGTTGGGATCCGTGTATTCGTTCAAGTCTGAGTCATGTTAATAGGGGATATAATGTGTGAATGGGTTGATTGATATTGAAAATGATTAAATGTTACAAAGTTGTGCTACAAGTACTTGTTTACGATATTTGAATATCGATAGCATGTGAAAGACATGCGAATCGGTTAACGAGCCTGAGGGTCGATATGGTAAGATATGGACTGAATTGGTTTGATTTGGTAATGGAATGTGTTATAATCAAATGTTTCAATTTTAATAGATATACAAATATCATTGGCATTGTAATGTTGGTATAATATGTCCATATAGTTGATAAACTCAAGTAATGTATAGATGATTCATTTAAAGCATTTGGTATGTTTGTGACATATGTGTATATATATTGATGTATTGATGAGTTTAGCAAACGATGTGCTTGAATTGGTTGACATTAGAAATTAAATAAATTGTATACAATTCATTATAATCTATGTTATTTTGATTTGAATAATGGAAATACCACTGGGCTTTATCGCTCAGCGTATGGTTTTTTTCCATGCATAGTTTTAGCTACATCCCGAAGTCCCCAGCAGTGACTCCAGCATCTAGACAAAGATACCAGACTCAACAATGTTTGTAAAGTTTCTTTTTGTTTGTATACAACATGTACATAGGTTGAGTTAGTTTTTGCAATAGGTGTAAATATGTTCATAATTGAAATTTGAAATGGTAACTTGAAATGATCAAATGGATGAATTGCATATATGAATTTGATACTTATTTGGCTTGTATGAAGGGATGAAATGTTGAGTTTATATGTGAATATATATATTTCAATTTGGTAATTGTATAAATGTTTGTGTTAACATGTAAGTTTAGGTAATATGAAGCTATGTATGATGATTTATGCTAAGATTGTATATTTGAAAATAGCATCTTGGATAAATTGATGATGTATTGTGATGAATTAGTTTTTCCTAAGAGAGGCAGGTTGGTGCCATTTTGGTTATTTTCAAAATAGTAAGTCACGTTGCAACGACGCCCTCCCAACATCACGACAAGATGAAGTAAAGAGACTACGTTGCGACGATGAGTATTAGAGGTCACGACGAAACCTACTAAGTATGTTACGTCGCGATGAGGAACCCTCGACATTGTGATGTCAATCCAGTATTTTGAATTCTTTATAATTTGGTCTTAATTCAACCTCGAGTTAGATTTAGAGCTTTCATAAGCTTGTATAAGACCCAGAAACGACTATATATCGTATTGTATAATTATATTGGTTGAAATAAATCATTTAATAATACAAATTGAATATAGTTTGGTCGTAGTTGCTCCAGCAACGAATGTGACAAATCATAACTCAGACCGGACGGTCAGGTCGAGTAATGGGGTGTTACATTTAATGGTGTCAGAGTTATAGGTTTAGCCTAATTTCAAACTAAATCGATGTCACACCCCAAATCAGGCTGATCTAAATTGAAGGTAGACAAACTCGAAGTTGTCTGTTCTGGCGCACTCTGGTAGTTAGTTCGTCAAATTGTAAGCTTCTAACGAATTAATGTTTTGGGCGAAATGAGTATCTGCCCATGGAAGTATATCAAGATTTAGCATTTTATGTGTTTTTCAATGAAAGAAGAAATTCGATAAAAGAAAGGTAAGCTTTATGTAGGTTACTGCCAAAAGCATAGTTCGCCTAGTTTGTTAAAGCATTGTGAAGAATAAGTTTTAGTGACTAAATATGGTAATAACCCAACTGAACTAACTGGTCAAATAGCATATGGACAAGACTCTCATTTATATTTCTTCTAAATTCTCTAGGCCATTCAAAAGGGAAAATTCTGAAACATAATGACACTTGTCAAATTCCAGTAAATGGTATAGGGTGATATATATGTGTGTGAGAAGGTTCTGAAAAAGGTGTACCTTTCTAAAATATTACTCTTTAATTCTTTATTCTCAAATCTAATTGTATTTCTTCTTCATTAAGCTGAAATTTAAAGTTTTTGAATAAATCCGTGGTCATTCCATCTCCAAGTAAGTAAGACTATTTTACATGTTAAGTATTAAGAATAGTAAGTTTATAAGAGGTAGGTGAATAGTAAGCTATTAGTAGAAGGTCTTGCATGGGGCTTCTCTATGGTTCAAATGTTAAGTAATTTGTATGCATGAGAGTTGATTGTGAATATATGTTATTTAAGTAATAATTGTTGTTGGTTCAAAAAGAATATCTGAGTCTAGAGCTTTGAGCTATAGTAGGTGAGTCCTTGATATCGACTCTTGCAAGTCTTTCTAGATAAGTTTCTTGTGATCGATGCTCCAGAAACAATGAACAAATACATGAATAATTGCTGAAAAAAGGTATGTATTCTTTATGTAAGTCCTTGTGAGTTCAGAATATAATGAATTGTGTATGGGTGTATGTGATTTTGTGAAGTAACTATGTGTGTGTCTAGAATGTATACTGTGAGATGTGATTATGTTGATGTGTATGAAACATGTATTGATGTATGATTTGATTAGGAAAATGAGTCAGCTACTTGAGGGTGTGTTATTGTGTGATGTGTGATTTGAAATGTTAGAGAATGAGGTGTATCTGAATGTAGAAAGGTTGTACTGTGAGTTTGGTCACCGCAGTAGTATTTGATGCAGTCCGTCGGAATAGTAAAAAAAATTTATGATATGAAAAAATTTGAAGACAAGTTCATGGCCATGGCATATTCTGGAAAGGGCGAATGATCTACATGTATCTACTAGGGTTTTATGTGTGTCCTAGAGTGATGATGGGCAAACCTCACACGAAGTGAGTGTAGGCAAATCCATATCGCAAACACGATAATTATTGAGATGCTTGAGTGGCATTTTGCTAGCCTTTTTGACGAACTCTGTATATTACCTTTGTGGCTTATTCTAATTTGGCCTTTGTGGCATTCTTTAAGCCTTGGTGGCATACTCTGATAAGTTACAACAAGGATATGAAATGTCTATAGTTTTTCTTTGAATGATTCTATGTTATAATCGAATAATTTTGGGTGTTCAAAGAAGTTATCCACTATAATCATCTGTTGGTATGAAATATAGGTGTAATCTCAGTAAGAAGAGTTATACAAGTATTCATTGGTTTAATTTCATCTATGAGCTGTAAAGTTGGAAAACCTATGTAGTTGGTATCTGCCATATCTAAATAACATCTTGATTAAATTCCAAAATTATCTAATATATGTACCACTTATCAGTTTGGGTGTTTTCATGTTTTGTAGTGAGAATTGGAAGGAAATTTTCTAAATGAGCTACTAATTTTTTTCTGTATGTAAAGAGTTGGGTGTCGATATAAAAAATGATCTGATTAATATGTTGAAGGTATTCGACTTTGTGGGGGAATCCCTAAAAGAGTAAATGTTTTCCTGTGATTAATGTTTGGGGTCAATTATTGTGGGAAAATCATTGTAAGATGTCTGAATAAAGAAGAAGTAGTATGGTCTAGTATGATCTAAAGTTAGCCAAAGAGTTAAGTTAAGGTTGATTCCAAAGGTATGTAAGTGGCGGATAGGTATGTGTATATGCTTATCTTTTGATATAATGGTATTAGCCTAAAGCAGATTGGGAAATCTAAATAAAACAAGATGAAGAGATCAACACATAAATGACTAAAGGTAAAGTGTATTTAAAACTCACTAAGTTCTTATAACTTATAAATGTTATGTTTTTTTTCCAGGTTATGTCGATTGATGAGTTCGCTAAGAGGGACTACGCTAAGGTTATGCCAGAGTTGTAGAGAGGGGATACTATGTATACAGTGGTTGTATTGGAAAAACAGACGTATTGTATGACTACGCCTACAGAGTCTGTCTTTTGTAAACATTTGTATTATAATAAATTGTAGTAAGTCTAATGTAAATATTATTTTTAGATAATTTCCTCTTCTCTTTAATATGTGGTCCTTCATCAAAATAATGAGAAAAAGTTCTTAAATAAAAAGGAGTAATTGTTAACTATTTTACTAAATTTGTTAAATGGTTTTGGTAACACCCGAGATCCGGACTCGATGAGTTAGGTTGGGTTTAGGGCTTTACAAGTTGGTATTAGAGTCTGGTTTAGTCGATTCTTTGGCAGTTATTGTGGAAAGGAGCCATGTATGCATAATACGCCAAACCTGGCTTAGTCTCTTAGGTATGTTAAACTTTTGTTTGTTTCTTTGAAGCATGTTTGTTATATTTAAAACATTTTGATAAGAAAGATAATGAAGGAGGAAAATGATAGTTTCGTTAATAAATTAGGAAAGATACTACACGAATGATAGAAAGAGAAGTACATGATAAAATAAAAGAAACACTTAATTATCTCCTTAGGCAGGTTGGTCTATAGGCTCATTAGGGATGTCTTCTGTTGGAAGATGATCTTCAGGATTTTGATCTACATCTGCTGAGTCTTATTCATTATATTTAGCTTCGGATGTGGTAAGAATGAAAAAGTCAATTAACTATTTCCACTCCCTCTGAAAAGTTTCCCATTCTTCACTCTAAGGTGGTAAACATTAAAGTTTAGTGACTTAGTAGAGATGTCACTAAGACAGTTGAAATCCACTCAACTGAGATCAAGAGGTCCTACATCCACTTGGGCATGTAGAATCAAATTTGACCTCTATTTTGGCAAAGCTTTATTATGGTTCTTTGTGGTGTCCTCCTGGAATTTTCTGAAAGTTTTTTCACTGGAATGGCGTAGACCTTCCAACTCTATTTTGTGATGTTCCTCCTGAGCTTTGAGTTTCTCATCTAAAGTGGATTCTTTACTCTTTAGCTAGTTGATCTCCTCTTTTAATTGTTCACACTCAGTCTGTGCATCTTTATGCTATCCTGATGTGATTCGATCACATCATGTGTTGATTCGGCTAGAAAGACTTACGATTGTCCCAAACATGAGAGGCCCAAGTGCAAGATGAAATATCAATGGACGTGGATATTTGCATATTTGTTTTAAGCTATATTTTTTCGTTTCAATAATTTTATGCGTGTTTTTAGACTAAATGATTACGTCATTTGATTATTTTTCATATGATTATTGTTCTTATTTTGTATGTTAAGATACATGCTTATTTTAATGCCGATGCATATTTTAGAGTCTAGTTACGTGTGTTTTGCATTATTGAGTCGTTTAAGTGTATGATTGTTTGTGTTGTGTCTTATTTCGAAAATAAGCTTATGTTGATACGTATTTATACTTGATGAAAGAACATTTGGCCAGCCACCGAACACCATATGATCGTTCGTATTCCTCTCCAAATTTATGCACCCAAATATCCAATGCATCAACAGATTCATTTTTCATGCATGAACAATTCTAAGGGAAGTGTATATGCGTTTTGGAAGATTCATGCAACACAAAGGGGGATTAACGTGACTTTTGGTTGATTCATGAACTTGCTAAGTTCATGTACATTCAAGGGGGATGCATCTAGCAAGGGAGATGAATGCTAATATTCATGCACATCAAAGGGAGAAGTATTCAGCCATACATTGAACCTAAGATATAAATTGAACCTTAAGATGCATGAATGGTCAAAAGGGATGTAAGTGACTCTTCTTCAATACATTGAACATGAGGATGCATGTGTGGACGACTATGGGGAAGAATGTGCCTTTATGGTCATTCAATGGATGTAGAAATACATGAACCAAATTGGTCCATGAATGGGTTGATGCATGTAATTCATTAATGGCCAAATTTGGCTGTTCATGTTCACTAGATTTAGTATTAATAATTAGTCATACGCTTTGTAGTAGATTAATGATTAATTTCGAATTATATAATTTGAGATTTATCTCTTAGTTCTTTGAGAACTTTAAAAACTGAACTTATCAATAATTGTTTTCTTGTGGCGTTCATTATCTTCAATCTTATCACTTCCTTTCTCATCCATTTTCGAAGTGTGGTGATCACATTTATACCTCTAGTTTCTATCTCATTATAAATAGTCGGTCAAGGTTTCTTCTTTATTTCCCAAACTTTTCAAGTTTTAAACATCGTTATAGAAATTGGGTCTTGTTGTTATATAACATAGGTTTCTTTCTAAGTTTGTTTCAAGTTTGAAAGTTATATCTCTTGTATAACTTTGTTGTTATCCTTTTTTTTTTCTACCCTTTTTAACATACTTCGAGAGTTTGATCCTTTAAGAAATGATCGGGCAAATTAAATAATGACTCATAAACTTAATGTGTACGAGGTTCACGTCATTTCCCTTCAAAACCATAACTCGGGTATCAAGTCTTGCAATCAAGTTGGTTGATTCTTGATGAACTCGGCGTAAGTCAGAGAGCTCTCATAGGTTTTCACAACCTCTTCCAATTTTTCAATTTTAGCATTGTACTAATCACTGGTGTTTTAGAAGGCCCAACTCCAGAGTCCAACTCTACAGGTAAGGGTTTTGAAGCGTTTTCCATGGGGGATAGTGGAAATGAATAAGGATTAGAAGAAAGATAAGAGGTAAAAACCTCTTTCAATTGCTGAGGCACTGAACTTTGTTGCTGCTAAAAAATAAAACTCAGTGATACAAAAGGTAGACCTAACTTCATTATGTTACGCCAAGGGAAAAATCCTTCTGTTTCAACAAAAGGAACCTCATGTAATTGAATGTTGGGAGGAACAACTGGTTGGATTAGGGGTATTGTTTCTGTAAGACTCTCTGTTAGGAGAGGATCATATATATAAATTAGGGAATCTATAGGGTGGACAAATTTTGTTGATGGTGCTGGAATAGTAGGTAAAGTAAGAACTAGAGAAGTGTGAATATCCGTTGTAACAGGCTCCTTATTTGGTTTACGTCGTGTTAAGGGAGGGCATTCACTACTCCAAGTCTCTTGAGTACTTTCCTCCAATCTGGGCCTCTTATTAGATTTCTTGACTGTTGTTTTTCTTGAAGAAGCCGCCGTAGTTTTCCTTTTTGCTCGAGCCTTATTAAAAATGGCTAAAATGTCCATGTTTTGATATGAGTCAGGCACAGTATGAGAGTATGAAGAAGACCTTGCACCAGCAACATAAAAATTAACCTAGTTTGAATAAGAAGTAGAAGTTGTAATAAGATTACTTAAAATATTCCAATTGCGTGGGCGAAGACCACAAATGTTGTAAAAGTATAAAGGAGATTCTCTTATACACCCTACTGAAACATGTGTTAATTCATCATCTGAATTATCAGGCCAAGCCTCAGCAACTAAAAGCATAATGAAATCGTCCAACCAATTTAAGGAATCACTTGGTCGACAACCATTTGAGCTTAACTCCTATGAAAAATATTGGAAAATATTTCTAACAGAAACCACTTCCACTAAATCCAATATGCGCCCCTTTCTTAGTCGTTTATATTGGTTTGAAACAACTTAAGCATCTACTAGCTGGCACTGTGTATAGACACTATCTAAAGGAAGGGACCATCGTGTAGGAAAACCAAACCCAAATTCGAGTTTGCATATGACTCTTATGTATTTATCTTTTCTTTGATGGTGATTGGAAATATTGTTCTAGATTATATGTTCTCATCCTTAGCATACACTAAAATGAGCGCTGCCAGCTGAAGTTCCTTTCCTTTCTACCTTTAGCTAGTAAAATTTCTGGAAAACACCCAACAGTGGTGACTCATTGTGCATACAACAATCAATAAAGAATGCCATCAGCATCCACCAAGATAGGGCTAATAACTACTCTAGTGTAATGTCGTATTCATTTAGCATTGCACAAAAGAAGGGATGAAACGACAGGTGAAAGCTAGCCTCCAACAGAATTAATGGTAACATGAAACTTATAGAATTATCCCTTAGACGACATCTTTGGAGTCGCTGAAAGTTATAGGCAAAGTTTGGGCATTAGATACCCCAGACCCCTAAATATCGATGCATTTCGTCTTGAGTAGTACTACAATCGATCATCGCAACCTCTACGCCGTGGAGTATCATTAGGACCTTGGGGTCCAAATGTAACTCGATTTTTGGGAATAACAGTTCGACTAGCTTGACCTCGGCCCATCCCTCTAGTGGTGGTTCGAACCATTTTGTGTGAAAGAAAATAAAAGAAAAGGAAAAGAATAAAGATATATGTTACCTTTGAGAAAGATGAAGATTGAAGATGAAAAGAGCAGAAGGATTGATCAGAGAAGAAATTAGGGTTTCAATTGATTCAGAAAGGTGATTTTTGAGGGGTGTTTGAGTATCTGTTTTATAGAGGCAATCGTGGGTAAAAAGTTTAATTTGGGGAAAATGTTAAGATTCTCTAGTATAAATTTGACACCTGTCAAAGAAAAAGTTTTGAAATGCTTAAAAATCACGCCAGTAACCGCTAAGTACTGGAACGGTTTATGCCTTTGAGAAGAAACAAATATAAGTGGGTAGGATAGTTCGCTAGATTGGTGGTATGCGTCTGACACGAACGGTAGTTTTCAGTTATGTTAGATAATTCTTCCAAGTTAGAAAATTTTAAGGATGAAATTCTGTTAAGGAGGAGAGTTGTCACACCCCAATTCAAGTTGATCTAAATTGAAGGCAGATAGACGTAAAGTTGTCTGTTCTAGCGTACTCTGGTAATTAGTTTACCAAATTGAAAGCTTCTGGCGAATTACTATTTTGGGAAAAATGAGTATCTGCCCATCAAAGTATATCAGGATTTAGTATTTGACATGTTGTTTAATGAAAGAAGGAATTTGATAAAAGAAAGGTAAGATTTGTGTAAGTTACCGCTATCAAAACCACTTTTTGATTACAAAAATTAGTATCGACTTAAAAAATGTAAATTGGAGTCGCCACCGATCTTTTATTGAGGTGTGATCGGATCACCTTGAAAACGCTTTTGGTCTACAAGTTTCAAAAAAAATGAGTTCGGGAGTCAGTTACGTACGAGGAAGGGTTAGCACCCTCGTAACGCCCAAA
>CM025153.1:7088928-7115132 GCA_013467495.1 Gossypium gossypioides
TTTAGTCCTTTTGACTAAATTGAGTGCCCAAACATCGAAATTTTTGAACGAAATTTTCACAAAATCATTTCGTGAATCGTAGACCATAAAAATATAAGAAAAATAATTTATTTCTCATCAGATTTGTAGTCCCAAAACCACTGTTTTAACTAGGCCCAAAATCGGGAAGTTACACAAGGACTGGCGAGAGTGTAACACCCCTGACCCGGTCCGGTCACCAGACTCGAGATATGAAATGCTAAAGCAAAAAAAATTAAGGTTACAAATGTTTAACAGTAAACTCAAACCAAATTTTAGTCATAATTATCATTTGATACAATTTAAAATCTCTCTCGAGTCTTATACAAGCTTACGAAAGCTCTAAAGTTGACCCGAGATTGAACAAGGACAAATTAGAAACTTTTTCAAAAAGATGGGCAATTATGCAAAACAGGGGTCACAGGCCGTGTAACTCTCTGAAGCTGTGTGGGTTAAACACCAAATTTTTATCTCTGCAATCACACGACTATGTGGCTGGGCCATGTAACAATTTACAGTGTGAATAAATAATTGACCAAATCTACAGTACACACACGAGCATGTGGCTGGCCAGTGTGATAATCGAGAACTGTGTGGCTCTGAAACATCCTACTTTACAAAAATCACATGGCCGTGCCACTAGCCCATGTCTGATACATGACCGTGTGGTACAAAAATAGGTCACTTGAAGTTTGTTTTGAAAACTAACCTTAAATAAAAATCTTAATTACGCATTTTACAACACTTGACCTATTCGAAAAACTTCAAAACCATGCTAACACATATCATTCTCTAAAAATTAACCCAATATGCCATTTAAGAGCACCTCAACTTGCTCAATTCAAAGTGGCTAATCCAACACTTACCAAAACTTGACTATAACTAACAATATGCAATCAAAACACCAATTCCAAGCACATATAAGTAACCACATTTCTAAAACCAAACAACATACCAAGTTTGGCATCAATGCCACAACAATGTCATACCTATCCATCATACCAGTTCAACATCAAATATCATTTTCAAAGTGCAGCAACATAGAATCCATATTCAAATTTTCCAGTCATATAAACTATTATGGCATACCAAAACAACTGTATACACATTTATAACTATTACAACCATTTTAATACCAAATGTCATATAGAGACTAAAGTGACAAGTCTCAAGACCAACATATCCACAACTACATCTATGTACAAGAAATGTTGCCATTCAATTTGAACCTATACAACCACTTATGTACATGCCACATATAACCAAGTCAAAATAATCAAAAGTCTACTGAATCGAAAAGTGGATAGTGTGAGCTCTAATGTGATCCACTCAACGCATTCGACAACCAACAATCTATAGAAAAGAAAAGTAGAACAATGGTAAGCATTTTTGGATGCTTAGTAAGCTCATCCAGAAACCAATTTAACTTACTTCGACGTTACAAACAGTATAAGGAATTGAAATCACATAACATAAGCATGATTTAAAACCTGTCAACTTTCACAATTTGGCACCACAACCAACTTGGTTAGTTTATTACAACAAATATCATTCATAGATATATAACCTTAGCATTTCATACATATAACCATTTATTTCACATTTGATCTTACCATTCAATTGAATTTTATTTAGTTACTATTTTCGCCTGAAGAACTATAGTAAAGCAACCTCGGATACACGGGACTTAAATTGCTCAACTCTCCCAAGCTTTCTTCAATGGTGATTTTCAGTGGAAGGATGAAGATGAAATAATGTTTTCTCTTTCCTTCCACTATTAGTCATATGTTTTATTATTGTTACATATTTTATTTCTTAAATTTTATTATTAATTTAATTAAATATAACATTAAACCGTCCATTACCTTTATAAAATGGCTAATTTTCCATTTAAAACCTTGATGTTATGTTTTAGAGCCCTTTCAACAAATAAAAATCAATAGCAACTAACTTTTATGGTCTTGACAATTTAGTTCTTATACCCTAATCAAGCATTCAATCAATAAAATTATCGGATTGAAATTCAAAATAACCTTATAATAGGCTCATAAATATTGATAATAATATTTACTGACTCGATAATTAAAAAATAAGGTTTCAAAACCACTATTTCTGACAGCATTGAAAACAGGCTGTTATAAGGAGCTACTCCACAAGTTGCATTAACGCCCTCTTTTCAACTAGCTTGGATAAAAGAATTGCGGAAGTATGGTGCCACTGAGTTTAAAAGATTTAAAGGGGTTGATCCCTCGATAGCTAAGACTTGGCTTGAATCGACGAATCAAGTACTATAATAGCTTAAGTGTTCTCTGCACGAGTGTACCATATGCGCAGTCTCCCTCTTGAAAGAGAAGGCATATTAGTGGTGGTTAACAGTTACCCAACACGTATCAGCTAATCGGATTAATTGGAATTTCTTTCAGTCTAAATTCCAAAAAAAAGTACGTCAAAGAGTCATATCTAGAAGATTGGAAGTAGGAATTTATGATTTTGAGATAGGGTGAGATGTCTGTAGTCGATTATGAGCATGAATTTCTATGGCTTGGCAAATACACTTCAGAGATTGCATGTTGAGGTTAGATTTGAGTTGGTCTCCCACGAAATAAAAGAATATGCTGACCTGAACTAGCTAAGATGATGAAGCAAGCAATGGGCCTTGACAAGAGATCTGAACCCTTTCGAGCCTTTGGGAAGTGAGCAGGGACTTCTAGTTTGCATCAGTTGCCTAAGAGAGATGGGGAGTCTCGAAAGCCTAGAAATCGACCTCAAGGTTTGTTACATTAGAGAGGGCTTGAGATAGATAGCCATCTAATTCAGTGGCCAGTGTTAGAGGTCTCACCAAAGATTCGGATATTCTGAACTGTGAACATTGTAGGAGGAAAAAGCACCAAAGTGAATGTTAGAAGTTGACCAGAGTTTGTTTCCATTGTGGATCTCAAGAACACTTTGCCCAAGATTTCTTGAGGAATAATAATGATCAATTTGCTACCACTCAAAAGTCTGTTACGACTGTTAGGGGTTGGGGAAATCCTCATGATGGTTCTGTATCCAAAGGTGGTTTGAGAAAAGGGACTGAGCCATCTATTCAACAATTTGAGGCTGGAGCTTTAGCTCGAGCTTATGTGGTCCAAACCGAAGAAGACAGTGATGTTGGAAAAATACTCAGTTTGAAAACGATTTTTTTTCATAGCGAAAATTTAAAATTTTGAAAATCGATCTGGTTTGTGATATTTATAGCAATAAACCTTAAACTAAAATCATACATGTGTTTTAAAATAAGTGGATCCTTGATGTTTTTCAGCTTTCTACCAAACAATCTTCTTCACTATTCTCGTACCACAAACTATTTTGAGTGTAGGCTAGAACCAATTTAAACCAAAACAAAGAACTAGAAAAAAAATATTCTTTTTAGAGTGAAAACGAAAATTATCTCTTCTTTAATAGAAATTGGTAAAATTATTCTAGAAAAATATATTTAAATTTTGAGAATAAATTCTCTCTATATTTCGACAGAATAACAATCTCTCAAAAGTTGTGTAAATAGCTCTACTAATGCCATCTATTTATAGGAAGAGAAGGTAGAACCCTTATAGAGTTGTAGAGGTTTATTTTAAATAGAAAAATAACCTATTTAGAGTAGGAGAGGGGTGAATGACTCACCATTGTATTTCTACTAGTGTTGCCACCCCCTTCATGTTATATGAGGGGTTTGGGTTTCTCTCATATTGGGTCCAACTTATAAGTACTTCTTGGGTCTTTTAGACCCAGTACCCTGTAATATGATCCAACCTGATTCAATTTTTCTATTTCTCAAAATAAATATTAATATTTACATATTAAATAATTTTCTCATCTCAATTTTACCCTAGTAAAATTTTAACGATTTATCCCCGATAAAATTTTGATGATTTTACCCTTAGTAAAATTTTAATGATTTTACCCTAGATAAAATTTTAAGAAAATCCGTTCAATATGTCACAAATCAACATATTCACTATGACCAAATAATTTATTTTCATTTTCGGGCTTCAAAACAATCCAAAAATATAAACTTATTCTTCTATTATTTTTTAAGTAATTTTATATAGGATTGCAAATTTTCATTTTCATTTTCATTTCCATTTTTGGAAACCTACATTCATTTCCAAATGATTCCATTTCTCCATTTTGGTAAAAACCATAATCATTCTTGAATGTTTCCCATTTCTCTTTTTTTATTCATTCCATTCATTTCTATTCAAACAAGCAATTCATTTCTGATTTCAACGAGCTAGCAGAGGGACCGGTTGGACATATGTAGTTGACGCTCAAATGATTCATAATTAAGTTTCAACTTTTCGCCTATTAATTATAAACTCATTTAGTCATGAAGTCATTCCACTATCGTGACTGAGCTCTCCCTAACAACATACCATTATGAAAGTAACAACTCAGTGTTCATCCAATGACCTCGTCATAAGTGTGTTACATTTATAGTATATCCTTGATCTCTTTGGGATAATATTTATTTTCCCAATATGATCCTATTTTATCTCATGGTAACCATTACATCCTCCTTCATGAAAAGTCAATCACTATCAAATAGTGATAAAGTCATCCATCACAAAGACGGACGACCCATGGCCACATTTACTTTTCATCAACCATGTAATGACAATAAGAGGATATCATTTACCAATGTTTTGGTCTATGAAGTCCATTTTTGTCAATGATGCTACATACTACAGAAGTTGTACACCCATCGCACTAGCTTTCGGTTCCTTATCTATTTAAACTCAAGCTTTTACTTACATCAAAGTGAACAAGTCACGCATACATAGTCCGTCATCCACACAAGATTTAGATATGCCACACTATGAACATCACAAGTGAATAAATACATAAATAGGTTCATGATCTATTCTGCTTGGGCCCTATCCGATATACTGCCAGTCTAATCTGCCACATCTATGTCTCTATCTTCTAGGAGTCATCCACTCTGATACCCAAAACAAGGCATCTCCCCAATTGGATTTGATAGATGACATATTAGTCTTTCAATAAATTTGCTCATTTCTGATTAGATTTAAGGACATGTTTACGATCGTCTACTAAAAAAAGTTATATTTTCGTACTACGATCCAACCACATAATATTGTTTATTAAAAGTTAAACATTTAGACAACTAATGAGCAACATTTGCTTCCATTTTTTTTTTGTCGTGCAAAAATGATCTGAGGAAAATTATACAAAGTATATTAATGTAATCAATGAATTTGTTTTATTAACCAATCTATTCAAAAAAAATTACAAGTGTATATTGACGAAAATACTACACATAGGGCACTAGATCCAACAGGTGATACTACCAATGTCGTAGTAGGTATATTTCTTTTATATTCAACACCCATATATGCTTTGATTGAACCTAGTTCTTCCCATTCATATATAAATTCTAGCTTTGTAAATCTGAGGAGCTTGAAATCTGAAATGTTAAAAGTTGTAATGGATGTATCGAGTCCTTTTGGACAAACTGTGCTTGTTGACTAGGTGTGTAAGCAATGTCCACTAGAAATCCAGAATAGATCATTTCATGATGATTTGTTAATTATGTCATTTGGCGACTTCGATATGATTCTTGGAATGGATTGGTTAACTAAGCATTGTGTGATTCTTGACTATAGTAAAAAGGAGTTTTCTATCTAAAGTCCAGATAGTAAGGTTGTAGAAGTGAAAGGCATTAGATCGAGTGGTTCAACTCGTATCAATTCATCAATTCAAGCTAATAAGCTCTTAAATCAAGGCTGTGAAGCATATCTAGTATATATAATTAACTCGAACTCTGATGAAAGCCAGATAAGTAAGATTTGGACAATATATGAGTTTCTAGATGTTTTTTCCTAATGAGTTGTTAGGATTGCCTCCCGGTTACCAGGTTGAGTTTCCAATTGAAGTTTACCCATGTACAACTCTTATGTCAATTGCTCTGTACCGTATGGCACCAACGGAGTTAAAAGAGTTGAAAATTTAATTACAAGACCTCCTGGACCGTAGCTTTATACGTCTCAGTATATTGTCTTAAAGAGCTCTAATATTGCTCGTTAAGAAGAAAGATGGGTCGATGCGGTTCTGTTTTGATTATCACTAACTAAATAAGATGGCAATAAAGAACTGATATCCTCTACCGCGTATTGATGACTTGTTCAATCAGTTGAAAGGTGCATCAATCTTCTCTAAGATCAATATAAGGTTGAGATATTATCAATTAAAGGTGAAAGATAATGATGTACTGAAAACAACGTTTCATATGCAGTATGGTCACTACGAATTTCTAGTGATGTCATACGGGCTTATGAAGGCACTTGTGGCATTCATGGATCTCATGAACCACATTTTCCAACCTATCAAGATCAGTTCATGTTTGTTTTTATCAATAATCTCCTAATATACTCAAGATCAGAGGTTGAGAATGATAAGCATTTAAGAACTGTTTTGTAAATGTTACGAAAGAAGTAACTTTTTAGGAAGCTCAGTAAATGTAAATTTTGGTTATCTAAAGTGGTATTTTTGGGGTACATTATCTCAGTCGAGGGAATTTAGATTGAACCTAAAAATATTAAAGCTATTCTTCAGTGGAAAGCACTGAAAAATGTATCAGAGATTCGAAGCTTTTTTGGCTTGGCCAGGTATTACAAGAGATTCGTAAATGGGTTTTCTAAAATAGCCTTGCCAATGAAGGAGCTCTTGCAAAAGAATATGCCATTTGTATGGGATAGTTGGTGTCAAGATAGTTTTGAAAAGTTGAAAGCTATGGTGACAAAAGCACCGATTCTAACTTTGCCTAAGTCGAGGAAAGAATTTGTTGTTTTTAGCGATGCCTCATTGAATGGTTTAGGTTGTGTCCTGATGCAGGATGGTAAAGAAATTGCTTATGTGTCATCTCATCTGAAAATGAATGAACGCAATTACTCGATGCATGATTTAGCGCTTGTTGTTATGGTATTTGTTCTAAAAATCTAGAGGCACTACCCGTATAGAGGCAATACCTCCTCTCCCAAAAAGAGTTGAACCTAAGAAAGCATTGTTGGATTGAATTATTGAAAGATTATGATTGCGTAATTGATTATCATCCAGGGAAAACGAATGTTATTGTTGATGCTTTGAGACGAAAGTCGGTGATAGAATTGAGAGCGATGTTTGCTCAACTCGGTATATAGGATGATGGCAACCTTTTAGCTGAGTTAAAAATTAAGCTCGTGTTTATTGAGCAAATTAAGGAGGCGCAACTTGTTAGTGTAAAATTAATGGAGAAAATGAAACTTACCCAGCAAAGTGATATTGAAAGTTTCATCATTGATATGAATGATTGCCTTCGATTTCGCAATCGAATCTATGTTCCTAATAATATTGATCTGAAAAGAATGATTTTGCACAAGGGTCACAGTGGTCCTATTTCCTATGCACCCCGGTAGTGCGAAAATGTACCATGACTTGCAAGAATCATATAGGTGGCCCGAAATGAAAAGCAAAATTGTGGAGTATGTCAATAAGTGCCTAACATGTCACTAAGTGCCTAACATGTCAGCGAGTAAAAGTTGAGCATCAAGTTCCCACTGGGTTGCTTCAACCTATCTATAGTCCAGAATGGAAATGGGAACGACTTACCATAGATTTCGTGCTTAGTTTACCAACATCACCGAGTAAAAGAAATGCAATCTGGGTGATAGTGTAACGACCCGAAAGTCGGTGGTATAGGAAAGTGTAGCCTCAGAACCCCATTTCAATTAAGTAATTTTGTTGAATTAGTGCTTGATTAAGGTTCAGGGACTAAATCGCATAAGTAATAAAAGTGTGATTTGTTAAGGATTTATAATTAGAACTTAATGTGAAGGTCTTAAATGGAAAATATACCTAGAATATGTATATAGATGGTTGATTAATTAAGTGGAATGTATGTTATATTATTAAAACAATAGTTAATTATATTATAAAATGAAAAAAATTTAATTAAAGAAAAGATATAGGTTGGTGGAATGAACAAGAAAGCATTCTTTCATTTTACATTTCACAATTTTGAAACCAAGAATAAATGGGGGAGGACGAACGACCTTAAGTTTTCCAAAGTTTCAAGCTTCAATTAGTATGTTCAATTTAGTCATTTTCTTGTAATTTTTAAGTTTTTTAAAATCTCGATAACTCAAGCTAGCTTACCCATGTCGTATTTTTTGGATATTGTTAAAGTTTGAATATATTACCATTATTGAATAGTTGAAGTTTTAGGGACCAATTTGTTAGATTTTAAGTTTAGGATTGAAAAAGGACTAAATTGTAAAATCAATTGACGATTTTGTGCAATAGGGACTAAATTCCAAAAATTTAGAAATTTATGGTAGAAATGAGAAATAGGAAGTTAAATTAGGCCAAGAGTGAAATCGGTATAAAAATTGGAGGTTAAATTTGAAAGTTACGTTAGTCCCGGTTTAAGAGAGTAAATTAAATAAAATGCAAAAGTTGTAGAAAATAGAAATTTAATATGAAAATGGTTGTGTATTGATGAAATACCTTTTTTATTTTAATTCACAGCTAACATAGACCTGGATTCCTTGAAAAAGAAAGGAAAAGACAAAATGATTGATGAATATCTCGAAGTTTACGGTTTGTGTTTCTATAATCCGTACTACTTGTAAATTGCTACATGTTGAACTATGTGTGCATGGTAAAAACATAAGGTGAGACAAATTGTGATAGTGAGATGTATTTGGATTGATTTGAATTGATTGATGTTCTTGAAGATTAAAATGAATATATGTGAAAAATGTGTATTTTTATATAAATATGAAATGGTAAATGGAATATTCAATGGTGAAATGAAGTGGAACATTGGTAGAAATGTTCATTAAATTTATGGATTTGGAAATTTAGCTGGAATGTACCAGCATATGAATTGAGATATCAAAAGATATGTGAAGTAGATTTGCCATTTTTAACATTAGTGAAATGTATTAGATTTAATCAATGAATGTAAGAATTGGTATAAATGGCATATTAATTGCATAACATCATTAAATTCTATCTTGGCCATTTTAAATGTATTATGTTATGTTTTAATGTTCGAATTATAGAATACCATTGAGTTATACTCAGCGTACGGTCTTGTTTTCCATGCGCAAGCTAGGCACTTTTCGATTTGATCGTCAACTCAGCATCTAGCGACAATCCCAGACTCAAACGTTGGTGATTATTTTATTTTGGTCATGGCATGTACCTAAGGAGTCATATGGTTATGTAATATTCATGTTGGATTGATGTTGGCCTTTTGAGGATTATGTATAGGTATATATGTATATATATGTTAGTAAAGTCATTTTGTTGAATGACTTGATGCTTATGCTTACAAGTTGATTTGGTAATGTACTATGCAATAGATATGGAAGGGTGATTGGAATGCCTAGGTTGAGTAGAAGGAATTTGGTAATATTAGTGCATGTTTAAGAGGTTGAGTTTAATGTTGTTTGAACGGCTTCCCATGTGATGTTTTAGTTGATTTTGGATTGTTAATTGAGGTGTCAATTGTGACATATTGGTTAGACACTTAAGATGGTTGTTGTGAGTGATGTTTTGGCATGATTTTGATGTTTATGGAGTTGATTGAGATATGATATATTTGGTTGCATTAGAAGGTATTTCTAGGTATACATGGCTTGAGACACGACCTGACACACGGTCGTGTGTCATACACAAGCATATGACATGGTCATATGGTCCGTGAGTTTTGGATGATTTTTGGTGCACACGACCACAGTATATTACACGGCCCAGTGACACGGCTGTGTGACATATTTTTTAATATTTGTACTTTGAACCACACGACCTCAGCCTTCCACACAATCAAGGGACACGGCCATGTGACCATTGTTTACAAAATTTTCCCAACTTTTTTTTTGTTTCAAATTGACCCCTGTTTGGTACCCGATCAGTTTTAAGCTTTTGTAAGATCGATATTAACCCGAAATTGATTGAATTAAATGTTATACTTGATTATATATTATATGTTGTTAATTAATTGAGATTTTGAACTATAACTCGTATGTGAATGATTCGCTATTGTTTGTAGCATTCTATTACTTGGGTTTGACAACCGGACCGGGTAAAAGGTGTTACATTTAATGGATTTACTAACAAAGTATGCTCATTTTCTAGATGTTAGTTGATTGGTTACTCTCTGGCTCCGCTTTCTCTTCTTTACTGTTTATGGAAATTTTGGATCGTTATGGACAGTCCTACATCCTATGCAGACCACAACATAAGAAATGATTCACTGGTTTCTTTTCATTCTCCCTGACCCTCTTAGTTTCGACAGAGCTCAAAATCAAACCAAGCTTCAACGGTGCTTTTCTGCATCATTATCCCCTTTGATATCAGAAAACACGAATCGTTTCAGACAATTGTAAACTCAAAACTATATACATATTTAAGCACTCTTTTATTTATAAATTATGCTAATTCCGAGTACAAATACAACACTTTCTATGGTTTTATACTTGATTTCATGATATTTTATTATTTATATAGGAATGTGTTAATATTATGAATTTTATGTTAAATGCATGTTATTTTGTTATTTTTTGGGATTAATTGGGCTAAGGGAAAATATGGTAGATTTTCTGTTGTATTTGGGTCTTAGATAAGTACATGTTGAAAGGTTAATAGTTCAGTCATATGGATTTCAAAGTGGTAATGATCTAGTAAGAATTTCAAGTAGGCCCAATATTACCTAAACAGAAGACCCAAAACCATTCCTTACCAACTCATTTTACCAAGAAAACAAGTTGGCAATTATCCACTAATAAAATTAGCAGTCCTTAAACCAACCTCTCAAACTCCTAAATATAGCAGATATGACCCAAAATTGCACAAAACAAAATTAGCACAACACCTTCCTTAAAACAAGCCTTCAACCGTCCATCCACTGTTAAAAATAGTAGTAAAAAAAACCACCATACTTGGACCACATGTGGTCGGCCATGCATGGAGAGAAAAAAGGTAACTTCTTTACTAAAAATAGAAAAGAAGACTCATTCTTCCTTAACACAAGGGACGACAACCACTAGGAAAGGGATTCAAGCAACCTTCCTTGCTAAATTTAGCAAGGAAGACTTAGTCTTCCACCAACCAAGGGACGGCATGATCATGGGAGATTAGGCGAGATTTATTTGCTATTTTTGGCATGAGTTCAACAATAAATAGGGCATTCACCATTCATCCAACACAACACAACTTGAGACTCACAATTGACACGACAGAATCAATTCACTCTTATCTTTCTTAAGTGTTTCTTGCCTTTCTTATGGCTTGCTAGACACTTAGTCCACAAGATAAGGCAATCACTTTCCAAAATGAGAGCAATTAGGATATCAACTTGAAGGTGTTTAGGTTATTTTAACATAAATATGAGGAGGTAAGCCACCATGGGAAGCCGTAAGGAGCAACCGCAGATAACCCCCCGCATTAAGTTGTTTACTATTCGCATTGTGAAATGGTTATGGGTAGCCCCATCGACTACTCTTTCTTATCCTTCTCTTTCTATTAAATTATTATTTTCTGTCAGGAGACAAGATTGCATCTCATCTTTATATTTTCAATTTAATATGACATGGCTTAATTTTGTCTATTCAAAATAGATATGAATCTTGATTTGAGTTCAGTAGATATTTGTTTCTTGAATATTCTGTGCAAATGATTATTTCATTCATTTAGGTTTAAAGCATGTTTATACTTGTGAATGTATGGCCAACATTTGTAAGTTATTGAATTAACTGTTTAATCTGGGAAGAGATAATAGTTAATAGACATAAAATATAAATGGTGCATATCATGTCGATTTCAAAAGATAATTGTTGTATGCATGAACTGTGTAAATGCCTGAGAGGGTGATTTCTAAGTTAGTTTTTGACAGAGGGATAGGCTAATTAACTTAGGGACATAGTAAGACTTCGGGAGAAGCCTATGTTTTAATTAAAATGAGTTTAATGAATTTTCATATTGCCACGAATCTCTCGTAATATTCCTTTTATGATTACTAATGAATTCTTGTTAAAGTGAAATATTTTATTTTAGTCTATTCATGTTATGTTATATTATTCCTTGAGTTTATTTCCTGTTGTGATCATTTTTGCAATATATGTTGTTTTGTTTTGTTTTGTTTTCTGGGTATTTGAGCACTGATTTAATTCTTTAATTTAAATTTTGACATTCCATCAAAATTATTCTTTTTTATTTTGTTTAATCAAATTGATTAAAAAAATAATTTTTCAAATAATTACCACACAGTCCCCATGGAGACGACAACTCTTTTACTTACTACTTATTACTTATACGACCGTTACTACTTATTACTTATACGACCGTGTATGTAACAGCCCATTTTTAGTGGTGCTAGAAATCGTGGTTTCGGGACCATAATTTCAGTGAGTGAGCTATTATTTTAATATTTATTTAATGTCCACAGGATTATCTTAAGGTCGTATTAAATTTTCGTTAAGAAATTTGAAGTTTAAATGGTTAATTAGGTAAAAAGAGCTAAATCGTAAAGGTTGCAAAAGTGGGTTTCTATTAGTTAAAGGGGTCAAATGGCTATGAAATCTTAAACTAATGGATCTAGATAGTAATTATACCATTTAAAAAGTTAGTGGACATATATGGACATGATTTAGTTGTTTTGTTGTTTTGTAATTAATAACTAAGGGTAAAATAGTAATTAAATAAATAAAACAAAATGGTATCATCTTCATCAGTTGTCTTCTCCATTAAAAATTGAAGGAAATAAACACCATTTTTAGGGCTTTAAGATTCCACCAACATAGGTGCTTTGCATGGTATGTATTCAAGCCCCGCTTTTAATGATTTTTATGTTTTTGAGCTCGTATTAGCTTAATCTAGCTAGCTCAGGGGTTAATTTGCAAAACTGTTAAGAGTGAGGGACTTGCCATGATTTTTTTAATGTGTTTTGATCTTAGTTGATATATTATCAATCTTGGTTGTTAAACAAACATGTTTTGTTAAGTAATTTTTAATGTATTTTGGATTAAGGATTAAATTGTTGGAAGTGTAAATCTATGGGTTTTATTGTGAAATGTTAGTAATTATGGGTTGTTCTAAGGTCCCTAGTAGAATTGGTTAACATAGGCTTAAGTTAAATTGGTTAAATTTCAAGTTATGAGCTTAAGGACTAAATTGTGAAAAGTTATAATATTAGGGGTAATTTCATAATTTTACATAAATATGAATTATGAATTGAATTGAATACTTGAAGTACTTAATTGAATGAAATTATCTATTTAGATCAAGATAAACATCAACCAGATTTAAATCGAAGAAAGGCGAAAGCTTCGGATTAGTTTCAAATTCTACATCTACGACCATAGTTATCGAAGTAAGTTCATATGAATTATAATAATATTAATGATAGCTAAATTGATTATTTACGATATTGTGTTAATATAAACGGACTTAAAAATGCTTATGTATCAATGTTTTGAGTAATTGACAAATAACAAATCCCGTTTGAACCTTAAGAATTCTTAGGATATGAATGACATGTCATTAGGGATTTCATGTTTCGAGTGCTAGTCTTGAATGTCCTACCGATAGCTGAGGTATTGCATTTGTTGCGAATTCTTCACAACTAATGTGAGTAGCATCGTGTAGCTAACATTTCGACCCACAGCTCGTGTGAGCAGACCCATTTCACAGCTCGTGTGAGCATTATTCTAAAGGAAAGGTTACGGTTATATGGAAAGGCACACTATGTGTGAGTATTTCTGAGTATCCAATGTAATTCTAGATGGTTCAACGGGTAAGTAAAGGAAATTACATGGTAAGTATATAATTGCAATGGTTCATGATCTTATGAAAAGGTTGATAAGTTAAATGATGTGTATATGATCTACTTACTATATCATTGAACTCATATGTATTATGGATGAACCTACTAACTTGTGAGTTTGATGGTGCTTGTATAGGCTTTTACTAAGCTTATGGTCTTGGTAATGATGTTTTACTTATTCTATAATTATGCATAAGAATGGTAAGTTATGTTCAAGTTTATACGAGCTTACTAAGCACTAGTTGCTTACGTAGTTACCTTCCATTGTTTTATAGATTATCGGAAGCTCGATCAATTGGAGGCTTATCAGAGATTTATCATGTTATCCAGCAACCATTTTGGTAGTTTTTGAGTATTTTGGCAAAGATTATAAATGGAATATATAAGACCCTTTTATAATGGTATTTCTTGAATCTGTAATGGTTGATTTGGTATGTATATGCTTTTGAAGTTTATGGTTGTTTTGATTAACTTTGGAGCTTTGTCAAGTTAGGTCATTTTGGCCAATTTGCAGTGCTTGTATATAATACTCTTTTTGGTATGTTTGTGATGGCATGTAAATGGTTACATGTGATATCGTTTGGTAGATAAATGAACTAGGTTTTGAGGTTGAAGTATGGTTATATTGATTTGTTTTGGTTAATGACGTTTTGATATATAAATGTGGTACCTTTGAATGACATATTAATTAGATGAAATAGGATGTTTGAAATGGCATGTTTATAAGTGTTGGAATGATGTTTAAGTCTCTTGAATATGTGCACAATTGGGATGGATGGTTAGGTGTGTTTTGGCCTTGAAATGGCTTACTTTTAGGGTCAAATTATTGATCACATGGCCTGGGACACGGGCTGTTACAAGTCACACAGCCTGGCAACACGATCGTGTGTCACTTGTAAATTGTTAGTGTATCAAGTCAGTGTGTTACACGGCCGTGTGACCCAACTCAGTGAGTACACGGGTGGAGACACGGGCTGGAACACGAACGTGTGTCCATTTGTTCGATTATCACACAGCCTGACCACACGGTCGTGTGACCATTGTTTTCAAAATTTTACAACTTTTTCTCAAATCTTCTATTTTGTACCAAATTAGTCCCGAATTGTTTCTGAACAATTTTTAGGGCCTCGAAGACTTGATTTATGGATCAAATGCATATGTTTGATAGGTTTTTAATGAGATTAACTTATTAAATGTTATGATGTTAAATGTTGTTCAAATTGTTCGATAATGCTCTGTAACCCTAATCCGACGACGAAGACGGGTTAAGGGTGTTACAGTTACACTTACACATAATCACGCGATGATACAACAATCCCTTACCATATGTAGACCTTCACAAAGGAAGCATTTCATTAGTTCCTTCAGTTTTTTGTTGGGCTTCCACTTCCTATTATGTGGTTTCCCATTACCACCATTTTCGTTGCTATTCTCAACATCTCCTTCGTCATCTTCCCCATCATTGCCCTTCTCTTTGTGCTTGGAAGACTCGAACTTTTCTTTCCTCAAAACAAGCTCAATTAAAGACTCCACTATAATCATAGTTTTGATAAGTTCTTTGATCCCTCGACGTTGCAACTCTTACTTTGCCCAAGGCTTCATCCCATCCATAAAAGAGAAGAAGGCCTCTTTCTCACCTAGATCAAAAATTTTGAGCATGAGTTCAATGAGCTGTTGCACATACTCCCTAATTGTGCCTTGTTGTGTAAACTAGCGCAACTTAGCTCAAGCATCATCCTCAGCATGCTTTGAGTAAAACTACCCCTTGAATTCACTTTAGAACTCCTCCCAAGTCCCAATGGTAGCTCCACTTCATTTCTCATCTGTCGATCTATGGCGCCACCATAATAAAGCGACATCAGTAAACATTATTTACCTTAGTAGCATCATACATGATGTCTTTGGCATGAAAGTATTGTTTCATTCCCCAAAAGAAGTTGTCTACATCCTTTGTGGACCTCGTCCTCGTCCTATTGAACTCTTTTAGCTTCGGGACATCTATATTAGGCATGGGTGTCGCAACCAACACCCCATTACCCAAAGCAGCTTTCCGGATAATAAGCTCCCCCTTGAGCTCCTCAGTTTGTTCCTTCAAGGTTGACACCATGGCCTCGAGAACATCATTCTTCTTAGTCAACTCACCCATAGTGGTATTGAGGACCCCTTGCATCGCAACCACATTAGCACTGAGGGTTTCCACCACTTGTTCCTTGAGTTGATCTTGCCTCGATTCTAGCTCTGTGGTACGCCCATCAACTTCTTCAAGGATCTCACTCACATCACCCGTGGAGCCCTCAAGTTTGGCAACCCTATCTTCCAAAGCTAACAGTATATCCCTCAAGCTACTTGTTTTTTTACCCCTACCACGAGTCTCCCTAGGCTCACTCTACTCGTTTACTCCTTTCGTCATCTCAATCGGGGACTTTGAACCTTGGCTCGGATACCAACTATCACGGGACTAGAACTTTAGTCTGACAAATCGTGCAACCTTAGGCGATTTATTTATTTCAAATCCATCTAAGTCAACTTTACTCTCGAAAATGTGAATTCACAAAGGAATTTCTCTAAGGTATTGAAATAAAGTGGAAGCAACAAGAAAAGACAAAGGGGCTTGAATTGAAAAGTAAAGCCACAAGAAAATAATATCACACCAAGTGTTGGGGTAATTGCTCTCAATTATATTCAACAACTTTGAATGTAGTACAATGGGATGAATACAAATGAGGGTGAAGGCCTCTATTTATAGTTGAGCTCCCTCAGATCCAACGGTATAGATTGAATTACATAAACGGCTAAGATAATACCTATCTATAAGATGAGAGTACTAAGGGATTTAAACTCTACACAATTTTAATTTTTAAAATTTACATTAGCCATGGTAACTCTAATTTTATTGAAGTATCTTATTAGTCACTAAAACTTCAAGTAGATGAGTTTCTCCATATATTTTACAGATAGAATCAATTCAAATAAATTAAATGAATCATATTTAATCAATTAACTTTTATAAAATTATCTGTGTGCATTTGTCGTAGATTTTTATTCGTGGTGCGTGAAATTGTAGAAACAAGTTGAATTCCACACAAGGCTTGTAGCCTGCTTCAGTTAAAAGCATAATTGTTTTGCTCATCGGACTATTTCAAATCAGTTAAAAAGCTTAATTGTTTCGCTCATCGGACTATTTCAAACAACAGGTGGCATGCAATGTTGTGAAATGGCTACACGTGGCATTAACAAGTCCCCCATGCATAAACCGTAAACTTTCTAATAACATTCTCTCCTACGGACAAATGAAATGAAACTGCTTTTGCCCTGCAAACTGAATCACGATCCCTTTACTCAACAATTTTTCTGCAGGTATTTCATCTCATTTCCTTGGGATTTTCTTTTTATATGTAGCTACTTTTCTTCTGTTATTATCTCTGCAAATTTCTGCTTATGTTTTACAGTTGTTTCTCCTAATCCTATCCCTGTTAGGTTTCATGTATTGATTTCCAAATGCAAATTACAGGAAATTTTTTTTCAAAAAAAAAAAGTGTTTTGATGTTAATCGAACCATGTGGAGTAGTAAATTTATTATTTTAATTCAAGTGATTGAGATGGCAGAGGTCGAACCATTTGGAGAAAGAAAAAAATGATGTTAATCCAACCATTTGGAGTTTTGATTTGTTTTAAAGGGAATTTGGAGTTTTGATGTAAATCGAATCATGTCATTAGTTATTTTCCTTTATCATGATTGGAGAAGAAAAAATAATGTAGATACATGGGTTCTAAAACGTTAAAGGGGTAGCTTGAATAGCTTTAAAAAATATGCTACAAAATTAATGAGAACGAAAAATTTTTCTTCTTTTTTGGCATGACCATGCCATGTCAAAAATCATTGCTGATGCATCTGCATAAAGAATTTAATTGAGGGTTTAATTGGATTTGTTTTTCGTTTGAGAGATTTGATCATATTTTTTGAAAAATACATGGTTTTTTTAACCCAAGTTTAAAAAATGAAATGAACATGGCCAAACCTTGTGGTGATTGATTGATGACCTTTCCTTTGGAGGCGCAAAATCAGAGGTTTGAGTCTCCACTCATTTGAAAGAAAAATCAAGATAGTGTTTTCGATAATTAGTCTACTTTGCATATGGTATATTCCCATTTTAGAACCTTACTAGGATTAGCTTGTGGTTTTATAAATTGGGGTAGTTACCAACTTATGCTACATATTGACTGTAGAGATGGCACAAGCACAACAAACCAGGGAAAGTTCAGCACTTTCAAGCTGTGAAGCTTACTTTGAGAAAGTAAATTCCAGGAAGAAATTACCACAACCATTGCAAGAGACTTTAACAACCGCTTTTGCAAGAATCCCTGTTTCATCTTTCCCGCAAGTTCCTGCTGGCAAAGGTGCAGCTTAAGCAATTTTAAGTTGACGTAGTTCGTGTGAGTAATGGAAATGCCTCAATGTCTAATGTGTGGCAACAAAATTTTTTTTCTAGTGATTGAAATTCAAGCAGACACAACAGTTGCCGATGCTGTTAAGGTTCTATCAGAATGCAACATTTTGTCTGCACCTGTGATAAACCCAGATGCAGCCACTAGCATGAACTGGAGGGAGAGGTACTTGGGGATCATAGATTACTCAGCAATAGTTCTCTGGGTACTAGAGACTGCAGAGGTTGCTGCTGTTGCTTTATCAGCCAGCACATCTACAGCTGTTGGTTTAGGTGCTGGAGCTGTCGGTGCTCTTGGAGCATTAGCAGTCGGTGTGACAGGTCCAGCTGCAGTTGCTGGACTAACTGTTGCTGCAGTAGGAGCCGCTGTAGCTGGTGGTGTTGCAGCTGATCAAGCATCAGGAGGGGATGCTCCAGCTGCTGCTGACAACTTGGGCAAAGAATTTTACAAAGTTATCCTTCAAGAAGAACCCTTCAAGTCAACCACTGTAAGCTTAGTGCAATGCTGCTTATATATTCAAAGAGTTGGATTCACTTTACCATACATTCAGTTTTACTGGCTCAGCAGGTCAAGTAGGCCATCTTTGTTTATCTTTAAATCCTTGGTTTTCTTTCACTACAAGTAATAATCTTAACCCTAAATGCCCCGTCATAAGATATTCTGATTTGACGTAGTGAAACAAAACTAGATACCAGAATGAAGATCCAGTCCTCTTTAATGCCATCATGAAACACGTGATTTATGTTTTTCAGGTGAAGTCAATAGTTAAATCATACAGGTGGGCTCCTTTTATTCCGGTTGCAACAGACAGTTCCATGTTGAGTGTCCTACTGCTACTCTCAAAGTATAGACTAAGAAATGTACCTGTAATTGAGCCAGGAAATCCCGAACTCCAAAACTACATTACTCAATCCGCGGTTGTTGGAGGTCTGGAAGGATGCAAAGGGAGGGACTGGTTTGATTGTATTGCTGCACGGCCTATTTCAGATATGGGACTCCCTTTCATGTCCTCTAATGAGGTGAAACTTTACTGTCAGTTCAAATAACTAGTAAATATATTTTTTCAAGCTAATTTCAACACTAAACTTCAATTACTTATCTTCTTTGTCAGGTTATTAGCATCCAAAATGATGACCTGGTTCTTGAAGCTTTCAAAAGAATGAGAGACAACCATGTTGGGGGTCTTCCGGTTGTAGAGGGGCCAAGCAAAAAGATTGTTGGGAATGTAAGCATAAGAGACATAAGACACTTGCTGCTCAAACCCGAACTTTTCTCCAATTTCAGGTACAGTGAAAGACATGCAGCTTTTAACCTGCATAGCATTATCTCAAATTTAAATGTTGAAATTTTAAATTACCATAGGAAAACTACTATCTACTAACAAGTGATAATTAGCAAACAGAGCCATGGGAAAATTCGATGATTCCGAGTTAGGTCACTACTGAAGATGCTTACCTAGTCTGCCTCTCCAAAACTTATATCTACTATTTAGCAAACAGTGTTCCATGCAACCAAGGGTGGTTTAACAATGCTTTTATCTGCTTGATTCTTAATTACAGGCAGCTCACCGTGGAGGATTTCATTAGTACTGTTGTCTCAACTGGCCAAGAAATTGGGAGAGTCACCACACCAATAACATGCAAGGTAGATTCAACTCTTGGTAGTGTGATCCAGAGCCTTGCCACCAAAAGGGTGCACAGAATCTATATAGTAGATGAGAATGAAGTTACAGGTGTAATTACTCTTAGAGATGTGATCTCTTGCTTCATATTTGAGCCCCCAAACTTTTTCGATAACTATTTTGGGTTTTCAGTGAAAGAAATGTTGAATAAGTGAACTGTCTCTTGTAGTCACAACCCAAGAAGATGCCAGACATGCAATTGAATTTGATTTAGTTTACAATTTCTTGCCATCTTGTCTAAGCAGTTCCTCTACATGTAATTTAAAATGAACCAAATCCAATGAAATTTACTGCTTTCCTTCCATGAGCTTAAATAGACCAAAAGTTAGGTCCAGAGAGGCAAATACTGAGTGGTGAAACTTTTTTCCCAGTTACCTGGAATATACCAAGAAGATGAAAAGTTTGAATATGGTAGAGCGAAAAAAAAATTCGGATGCTATAAAAAGTTCCTTTTCATGTCACGGATATTGAACTAAATCCAGGGAATTTTCTCAATCCTCTGTCATCTATCATTAGTCTTATTCTTTCCACATCTCCCCACCTTCCTACTGCAGCGTATATGCTGGACAGTATCACAAAAGGTTCTGGATTCTCTGGGTCCAACTCTGAAAGCTTCATAGCTATTTCTTCTCCTAGCTCATAATTTAAGTGACACTTACAAGCACCAAGCAGAGAAGCAAAAATTGCAGCAGGAGGGTCTGGAAGTTCTTGTATTAGATCTTTGGCTTCCTCTAGTTTGCCGCATCGACCCAAAAGATCAACTATGCAACCAAAATGCTCAAGATTTGGGCTCAAGTTACAAACTTTATTCATCATTCTGAAAACTTGTAATCCTCTGTCAACTTGTCCAGTGTGACTACATGAAGATAGAACACCAATGAAAGTTGCTGAATTTGGCTTTACTTTTTCCTCCCGCATCAAATCAAAAATTTCAAATGCTGATCCATTCTCTCCATTTCTTCCATAACCGGAAATCATTGCATTCCAGAATGCCGGATCATCAGGCTTTGACTCAAACTGATCAAAGATTTTACGCGCACAAGAGGAATACCCACAGTTCATATACATGTCAATGAGTGCTGTAGCCATGAACTCCTCGTTACTAATACCACTTCTTATAGCAAGACCATGGATCTCTTTTCCCTGCTTTAAAGCACACAAGATTGAACAAGCTGGCAAAAGACTGGTAATGCATTTTAAACTCAGTTCTACACCAGCAGACTGCATCTTCTCAAAATACTTAAAAGCTTCAAATCCTTTCCCCAACTGCGAAAACCCCCTTATCATTGAATTCCATGTTGCTGAATCAGGTTTCATTCCTTCAAATTTTACCTCCTCGAAGAGTGCAACAGCCATCTCACTTTGATTGTTTAACATCAACCCTGCTATCATTGAATTCCAAGTTATCAAGTTCCTGCTTCCTTTCATCTCCTTGAAAACATCATAGCCCCATTGCCAAGCCCGACATTTTGAATACATATCAACAAGTGCAGTTCCAACCATAGTATCAAACTGTGTCTCAATTTTCATAAGAACCCCATGAACCTGTCTGCCAAACTGTAGGTACAAAAGACTTGCACATGCAGATATAATAGAAATGAAAGTAACACAATTGGGTTGTCCTACTTGACAATTTCCCATCATGTTCTTAAACACCTGCAATACCATAAGTGGAACCCCATTTTGCAGAAGCCCTGAAAGAAAAGCATTATAGCTGACAACATTCTTATCAGTCATCTCTACAAACATGTTAATGGCTAAAACTATTTCTCCACAGTTAGAATACATAGTCAGCAACGAAGTTGCCACGTAAACGTCCAACTCAACTCCCAACTTAATGGCCAAAGTATGAACTTGCATACCAAGTTCAAGACTTTGACAAGCTGGCAAGACGGTAGCTATAGTGAGTGAATTAGGCCTCCACAATCCAAAACAAATCTCCTTAAACAATATAAGAGCTTCATTGCAATATCCGTTTCTCCAAAACCCGGAAATGATCGTGTTTAAGGAAGCCAAGTTTCGGTCAGGCATTTCATAGAACACCTTGAGGGCACATTCAAAGCAGTGCAATTTCATGTACATATCCGTGAGAGCAGTGGCAGCATAGATGTCATGGGAAAACCCAGTCTTGATGAGATGAGTGTGGAGGATTTGGCCTTGAATTGGTGAGTTGAGCTTGGCACAAGCTTTGAAGAGTGGAGGGAATGTGAATTTGTTGGGAAGTAATGATGCAATGAGGTCTTCACTGTATAGATGGAGTGCTTCTTTGTACAATCCATTTCTCACCAGTTTTATTATTTGTTGTTTCATGGGATTATAGCAAAGAAAGAAAGCAAAAGAAGAGAGAGAAAACAAAGAATCACCTATTATTTGAAGTGAAGGATAAAAATATCATATTTAAATAATGATCGAAAAGTAGATTTTCCGAAATTAGGTTGGATTACCGTTTGTCCATTCTGGTCTCTTCTAATTTACAGTTTAAAATACTTATAAATTCAAAATAACTATGTTAAATAATGGTACCTTGGTTCCATCTTCTCCTTTAGAACACTAGCCTTTGCCCTTAGATTTGTTTGGGGATATATGACCTGACGACCCACCCACGTGTATACGTCCTCTCCCTTGCATTCATAAAAGAACGACTATATTGGGGTTATAGTTTTTATCGAGGCAGTTCAATTCATAAACTATAAATTTTGGTAATAAATTTTTTGGATTCTGAATTTTTTTTTATAAGTTTATAATATTTTGTGTTGATAAATTTTGGTAATAAATTTATTTAGTTTTTATTTTTGCGATATTTTAGTTGATCGTAAGTTTATCTATGATATCACAATCATTTATTACAACATATCTTGAAGATTGGTTCAGATTGAATCATGGAGAATGACTTCTCAACTTTGAAGAAACTGGATCGATTCAGGTAAACTTGAAAGTTTATTTTGAAGACTTGTCCTAAGCTTATTGAAGATATTCTTCATGTTGATTATCATGTTTTATGAGAAAGATTAATTGTAAACGATATAGTATATTAGCAAGTTTCGGTTCTTTATAAGTTGAGGAGACTTCTATAGTTAATGTTCTGATTTGAGAGCATTTATTCATTGAGGAACATTTCTTGTGAGAATATTAAGAGTCCGTTTGTTTGCATGTAAAATATTTTCATTGTTTTATGGTATTTATTTGGTGGAAAATGAATTCTAAAGGAAATCATTCTCCAAAAAAGGGTAAAATCAAGGCTTTTTTAAGGAAAATGTTTTACCAAATCTTTTTCCGTAAGACATTTTCCAAATTGATAAGGTTTTGTTCACTGTCTTCACTATTGAAGAAACAAAAAGGCGAAGCTTTCAGAGTAACAAAAGGGAAACTCTATTCACTGTTGAAGAAAATAGTCCCTTATATTCTATTTTATATTTTTTTACAACTTAATCCCTAAAATCCAAATTTTCACTATTCTACAATTTAATTCCTCAAAAAAAATTTCTTATTTTACAGTTTAGTTCTAAACCTCATTTTGTACAGTTTTGCAAAGCAGTCCCTTTTCTAAAATTTTCAAATTTTATAATTTAATCCTTACAACTAAAATTGTCAAAAATTCCAAAAATTAGTCCTTGATTTTTGAACAGTTAGACATTCATATTCTATTTTTTATAATTGTATATTCTCAAATAACGTAAATTAGTCTTAAAACTAAAGTTTTGAAATCTTTACAATTTAGCCCCTATAGTTTCAAACTTCACTATTTTATGCCCAACTTTCCAATTTTTCATGTTTCATAATCATATAATTTAGTTACTACATCAATGTTTTAGATTTCACTACTCAAACCCTTATAATTCGAAAATTTAAAAATTTTACACTTTGGTCCTTACTTCAATTTTTATCAAATTAAATCATTTGTCAACTTACTCATCCAAATAATATTCAAAATAAATATTTACCACTTTCAACTTAATTGAATATAAATTTATCCCTAATGTACGAAATTAATTATTAAGCTTAATTAAGTAAATTAAGATTACTTAAAACTAAAACATAATTAATTAAAATATAAATAAGCTTTATGAAATAAACTCAGCTAAACAATGAAAAGATAATAAAATCTCAAATATATGTTTGTTTCATTGAAAACAGCTTTTATAAAATATTTTCAAGAAATTTGCCAAATAACAGAAAATATTTTACACAGATTCATCCAAACATAAAAAATTATTAGCTTTTCTAGAAAAGTAAGTCATTTTCCATAAATCATTTTCAATAAACAAACAGAGCCTAAGTGCAAAATCAAGTGTGTAGCTTGGTTTTGTCTTATTGTCTAGATCTTAGGTGCAAAAGTGAAAAGTTTAATATGGTGAATGTTAGACATTGTAGTCATTTGTTGTACGAGTTACTAAGATAGTAAATTATCTCTTTAGGCAATGCCCCACTGACGTAGGGAAAACGAATTGCATAACATATCGAGTTTTCTTTGTTTTATTGATTTTTTTCATCACTAGTGCCTAAAGCAGTTGGCACTACCTCTAGCATTGCTCAGTTTTGCCTACAAATATTGTTTTAGATTTTTCAATTGATATTAGAGCCTACCACTTGACACATTTAGTGAATTTTCTAGTGTTGATATTTGTTTGCAATGGAAGGTTTATCAATGTCTCATTTCCCTATGCTCGATAGTGTTAACTATGCTTATTTCATGCTAGGACGATGGCTTTCATCAAGTCAACTGATGAAAAAGCCCAGAAATCCGATCTTATTGGATGGGAGCGTCCATTCTTTGAAGTCTCTAGAGTCAAGTCACCTAAGTTAGAGTTGACTTGGACTACTGAAGAGGAAAAACTGGTCAATGCTAATCCAAAAGTTCTCTATGCAATTTTCTATGGTGTAGATGCTCAAAAGTTCAAGAGAATCTCCAAATGTATTATTGTTAAGGAAGTCTACAATATTCTTGAAACAACTCAATAAGACACTAATACTATGAAGCAATTGAAACCGCAAATCTCACTACTAAGTCCTAAACCTTGAAGATATAGGAGAATGAGACAATTGACGAGTATTATGTCAAACTTTGTGATTTATCTAATTAGATTTTTTCTCTTGGAGATGAGTACTTAAATTCAAAGATGGTTTGAGAGGTTCTTCAATCCTTACCTGAAAGATTCAGTATCATGGTAAAAGTCATAAAGGAAGCAAAAAAAACATTGATGTTATGCATATGATGAGTCGATTGGATCTCTATAGACCTTTGAGATCAATTTAGATAAAACAAAAAGGAACAAGATCATAGGATAGAAGTGCATTGCTTTACAAGTGACTAAAGTAATGCCCACATATCAAAGCACTAATATAGAATAGTGTACACACAAATTTCGAGTCGAAAGTTGACTTGTACATTTGGAGTCAAGGGATGGGAGAGCAATGATAGGGGGATGGAAAATGGCATTTTGTTAAGTTTGTAACGGAAAATAGTTAGTGGTGACTATTTTGTTATTTTTCAAAAGTTGAGTGACTGAATTGAAACCTGAGTGACTATTTTGCCAACTATCCCAAAGTTGAGTGACCGTTGGTGTAATTTACCATTAATTTTAATATCAAGCAATTTTTTACATCACATGCATCCCTTGCAATTTTTTTTTTCTTTTCTTTAGCTCATCACAGCTAATTTTAAAGATCACGAGAAATACGTGAGATCATGGAGGAAAGTTGTACGGCTAATTAGTAAATGTCTTAGTTATATAGTAAGAATATTGTTGGAGAGAATGTAAGATTATCAGACTTAGGTCTAGTTTAGAAATGCTTTTCAAAAGTGTTTTTGGGAAAAATCACTTTTGGAGAGAAGCTAAAATTTTTAGTTTCTGAAAAAAGTGTTTTTGGACCAATTTTTGGTTTGGTAGAAATACTTTTTTCTCCAAAAGCAACTTATCAAGAATGCTTTTGTCTTAAAAGTAAACTTTAGAAATAATAGTAAGCAGACCCTTCGATTATTTATTGATATTTCACTGAAAATTTTATGGACCTAGTCTAAAAATAACATTGACACTCAAAATGTGTTGCAAACTATTTTGACTTTATTATGTTGTTTATGAGAACAGATGGTGCTCCCTTAATTCAAATAATGAAGAACAGTTGCAACATCTTGTGCTTTTATTGGTTCAAAGTTAATTTACATTTTCTTTTTTTGCAAAGACCATTAAGGACGGA
>CM025153.1:7124636-7147538 GCA_013467495.1 Gossypium gossypioides
GTCATGTAAACACATATATAAACCAAGTCATAGATGAGCTCAACAATTAATCAAATTCCATATACATGTGTCCTCAATTTCATATACCTATATACCATGTGATATCATTTTCCATATAATTCATATCTATACCTATAATAGTTCGTATCGAACTCATGTCACATCGTATCAGAACATTGCCCATTGAACCATTTAGAATATCATTGGATACGCAGGATAGCTCACACATAGTGTGCTAAACTGTAATCCGTTAATTCCTGTACATGTATGCTCATATGAGCTATGAATCGGTATGCTCTCACGAGCTGGAAATCGGTAAGCTCATACGAGCTGAGAATCGGTAAGCTCTCATGACCTGAAATCGGTAAGCTCATACAAGCTGTGGTGTGTCCGCAACACATGCAAGACCACAACCAAATCGGTAACATTAATGCCATCTCATTTGTATCCTATGTATTCCTAAGGTTCAAACAGGGCTCGGTAATCATCGTACATTATCGGATATGCAATCAATATTTATACACGGTAGTTATGCAAATCACATACATATAATTCAATTAGAATATATAAATACTCAATTTAATTACACGAACTTACCTTGACGAGTATACGTAGATATGGAGGCAACTAATCTAAGATTTTCTCTTTGCCTCAATTTAACTCTGTACGAGGTTTGACTAGATCTATACGGATAAATTTAACTCAATTTAATATATTTATCAACCAATTTATTCCAAAACATAAAAATTACTACTTAAGGGCGCCAATCCTAAGTTTTGAAATCTATTTGATTTAGTCCATAAACCCAAAAATTAACTTCCCCATATTTCCATCAATCAACCACCTATAATTTAGATACTCATGCTTATCTCTAAACACCTTAACAATAGATAATCAATAAAAAATTCCATCAACTTAACCACAAAGCAAGACAATAAAAACCCAAGCTTTCTTTCAAAAGCTTGGAGAAAACCACAATGGCAGCAGAATAAATGAACAAAAACACTGAAGAAACGATTTTTAACAAGTGAAATGAAACAAAGCTGAATAAGATTAAATCATAGTATTAAAATATAACTACAAGGAAAGTTGAAGTATTAAAAGGTAATTAGCACTTAGCTACAAAAACCTAACTAACTAACTTAACATTGAACCACAAAAGAAAGAGTTTGAATCCTAAAAAAATGAGAAAAACACTAAACCCTAAGCTAAAAAGATGAAAAAATGAATAACTAAAGGTCTCTCTTTTTTTCTCAGCCAAAAGAAAGCTTTTGAATTTATTACAATCCAAAAGGTGACCAAATTGCCCTTGATTGTCTAATTTTGGTTGGAGGACATGTTGGACATGGACTACCCCTACAATCATTTTTCTCTCCCTCGACAGTGATATCGCAATACCCATGGTCCAGTATCGCGATATCCTCATTAGTATTGAAATAGGGGTCCTTTAGGAGTTTAGGTATAGCAATACCATTACTGGTGGCTCCATCTTCCTTTTTTTCAACACTGTCAAGGATATCATGACTTCCATGCTTTGATATCACGATACCCCCTTCTCAGTGATGTTCTCTTGCTGTTCAGGCCACCGAGGACTCCAAAGGTAATATCTTGTAAAAGTTGTAAAAGTTGTAAAAGTTTAGGGAAAATGTATAATTAATGAAAAGTTAAGGGTCATATGCTTTGAATGGAATTTGAAATGTGTATAAGATTAATATATTGTATTTAATTATTATATAGATCAAGATTTAAATCAAAAAGACAATAACCGAGGAAAGAGAAAAATAGCGGAATAGTCCTTACTTGTTGACAAAAATTAAATCGTAGGTAAGTTCATAGTATTTCAATACGTAAATGAAATTCTACTCGTAATCTTATATTATTGTTCTTTAATTAATAGTTTATAGATAATTATTGTATGAATTCATATACATGCTCCTGTTTGTACTTTGGTACCCCTAAATGCACATACGTGCCCCTATTTGTACTTCGGTACCCCTGAATGGACATACGTGCCCTTGTTTGTACTTCAATACTCTTGAATGCACATACATGCCCATACGTGCCCTTGTTTGTACTTCGATACTCCTGAATGCACATACATGCCACTGTTTGTACTTTGGTACTCTTGAAGGCATATACATGCTCCTGATTTTATTCTGGTATCTTTGAGAACATTATATCGTTACATCATCTCATCATTTGTATTCTTGAAATTTTAGTAATCAAATAATATGTGAACTGTGTCTAATTGTATTTAGATTAAATGTTATACTATGTCCTTACTAAACTATGTGAGCTTACGGGTTTTTGTGGATTGTTTTGTAGATAATCGTTGCTGACTTTCTGGAAGGATCAACCATCCAACTCACACTATCCATCTAATTTGGTAGTTTTGGTATCTTTTAGGTAGTGGCATGTATATATAGATAAATATGTGATTTTGAAATGTTGATGGATGTAGTTCATAAATGAGATTCTTGTTTTACTTAGGGTATGTTTTGTATTGATGAAACAAGTATACATATATAATGCATATATGAACACCTTGATGTTTAGTTGTTGAATGAAGTGGTTTTAGTCATAGTGTAATGCTTATTTGCTTAATGTCTTATAAAGAAGGTCTTTTGATCATTTTTTAGACTAAATGTTTAGTATATATGTGGTGCCTTTGAATGACATATTGGTTAAATGAAATAGGTTGATTGATTTGGTATGTTTAAATGTGTTGGAATAGTGCCTAGGTCTTTTGAATATGTGTATAATTGGAGTGGTGGAATAGGTATGGTTTGGTCTTAAAATGGCATGATTTTTGGGTCAAATTTGGTGCACACAGCCTAGCGACATGGTCGTGTGTTATTTGTAAATTCCTAGTGTTTTAAGTCAATGAGTTACACGGCCTGTCACACAGCCTGGCACACGGTAGTGTGTGGCAAGTTAGAGAGTTACATGGCCTGGCACACAGTCTGCGACACGACTGTGTGACCCTACTCAGTGAGTTACACGGGTGGCCCTTGTTCAATTGTTACACAGCCTGAGCTATGTCACACGGTAGCGTGACCCCTATTTTCACAATTTTGCAACTTTTTCTTAAAACCTCTGTTTTGTTTCAAATTAGTCCCAGATTGTTTTTAAATTATTTTTAGGGCCTTGAAGGTCCGATTTAAAGCCCAATTGTATATTTTTGATAGGTTTTTAATGAGTTTTTGTTAATTACTATTGAATGACATTAATGATATATATTTTGATATAAATTTTTTGGAATTTCTTGGTAATACTCCGTAACCCTAATCCAGTAACGAAGACAAGTTAGGAGTTTACACCCTGCATCACTTACCAACCTCATTAGACTCCCCGGGTGCTAATTGGTCATCTCAGGTCTTAAAATAGCATAAAATGTGTTAATTCACTTATTAAAATGAAGAACTAAAATTAAGTAAAAACACAAAAAAGACATTCAAATTGCTCAAGAACAAGTTCGTTAAGTGCAATGGAAAGCCTAATTTGACGTAACAAATTACGACAGATCAGACAGGTAAACCTGACATGAATTTATTCATCTTAGACGAGCAACTAGTGTGGTGTAGCTACCTGTGTATCTGAGTCCGTTTACTAGGGTTCATCGAGTGAAACAAATTATATGAAATGAGAAATGGAAATGAAATACAATGATTTTGATGTTCGCTTGAATAAATGTTGAATTGAACTTGAATAATGTATTGGAAAAATGTCTTAAATATGTATGTGATTACATTATCCCTTGATTGAATGAGTTTGAAATTTGTTATACAAAATGACATGAATTGGTATGATAAGTGATTGAGTTTGCATATGGTTCGATTACATGTTAATACTCACCTTATTGATGCTTTGCTTTGCCATGTCTAGCTAAACTATGACAAGTTAAGGTTGCATATTGTATTTAGATAAAATATGAGGTAAGTTTTATTTAATGCTTGTGAACTTACTAAGTATTTTATATGCTTCCCTTTTCCTTGTAGATCGTTATCTTATAGAACATGTCAAGTTGGATCGTCCAAAGCTCACACTATTCTACCCCCAAATCGGTAGCTTTTTGGTCATTTTGAGTTAGGGATTGTGGCATGTATATAAATGTTTTGGTGTAATCTTTGATGTATATAAGTCTTTATGAGTTGTAAATGGTATTGAACTTGGTTCATGGTGATTTGCATATTAGTTATGGCATGTGAATTGGTTAGTACATGTTTTGGCCATGTTTGATTCTTTTGGAAAGGTAATATATGTATCGATTTGTACTTGGCATATTAAACATGGTGGAATGAGGTGAAAAGAATGGTTAAGTTGATGTATGCATTGAAATGTAATTTTTAGTTATTTTGCTTAAGGTATAAGTTGATGAATGGTTATTTTGGTTCATGGATAATATCATAAAACTGTTGATGAATGAATTGGGTATGTTGAATTAAAATGGTATGTTTTGATATACTTGTCATAGGTAAGGATAGGCATTTGGAATGATTTAGTTGGTATGCCCTAATGACATTGAAATGTTTAGGTTTAATTGATGTATATGTAGTGAATGTCTTGTTATAAAGTTGAATTTGAGTGTGTGAACTTGTTTGGCATGTTTTTGGTATGTTTTGATTCAATTGGATTTGTTGCAAGGTCGGTCGACAGTATGTGACGTCACAATGTTAAGTGGCTTGATATCGTGACGTGGCAAATTGTTTGGTGACGTCACGACGTGGAATAGATGATCTACCATAATTCGTTGTGGCAAATTAAGCTCTTTTCAACACTTAAAGGGCTCGTGTTTATGTAATTTGTTAGCTTTTTATTCAAATTATCAGTTTAGTAAGTTCATCTTTGAATTTAACAAAACGAGCATTTTAGTGTGTTTCATAACTTGTTAAACCATCTTGGCTTACGGAAGGACTAATGTGTTGATTGAGTGTGCAGGACATCGTTTTAGGCCGATAAGTCAGTGGATTGTCTCAAGATGTCGCAGCATTCAGAATGGATGTCGTAACACCCAATTTCGAAGCTGAAGGAGAGCATTAAGGCATCGATCTTGCGACATCCAATTTCAAACCAAGAGGTGTTATATTCGAAGTCCAATGTCGTGACAACAACCTTGGGATGTCGCGACACCAATTTGACGAGGCCCAATTATCAATTAAGGGTGTTTTTCATCCTCACAACCTTAATTAACATAATTAGAAATCTGTACTTGACCTAATTTGGTTATTTAACAACACTACTATAAATATTAATGCTGAGGACTTAATTGAGGGAGCTTCTTTAGATTATTAAATTTCATTGTTATTAAATTTAGGGTTTTTAGTTTTTATTTTATGTTCAAACATATATTTTGATTTAATTTCAATTTAGTTTTCTTTTATTCAGTAATTTTACTTGTTTATTTCCATTCCTGTTTCAATCGAATCAAAATCATCATTTATTCCACGAGTTTCATGGATCAATCTTCAACATACAAGTTCGATTCTAGATTTCTCTTTTCCCTTTTCTTCTTTTTACGTTTCAATAGATTGTTTAAAACTCTGATTAGGGAAATTTGCATCTAGTATGGCCATGAACTAACAACCCTAGGAAGATTGACGAGTGGAAGTGGGAGTGATTGACTAAGGGTTTAGGGTTTATTCCAAATTTTTTGGTATAGGTTAAGCAAAAGTAAACCCTAGGATTGACGACCCTAGGAAGTAACTTAGGTAGATGAGGCCAAAAGGATAGTCTACTGAGCACCATTTAATCTATCCCAATTTAAGCTATCAGATCAAAAGATAAATAGGTTAAATCAATCAATTAATTTAATTATAGGCCAAAAAGTATTAACTAGGTTAATTGTTAGCTAAGTTGTTAAAACCTAAATCTAAAGTTAATCACGATCACATATGCAAGTTAATCTTTTATCTGCATAAATTGATTTAAATTTGGTTGTTTAATTTAGTTTTTATTTTATGTTCTTTTATATCATCTTTTTATCACTTTTATTATTTGAAATTTGGTTGTTTAATTTAGTTTTTACTTTCAAGACAAACCTCCATTGGGTACAATGACGGAATACTTCCTGGTGTTCTGTTGTAAATACTTTAAAAATATTACAATTTGACTTGTATACTTGCAGATATTGTACTTCAATTCTTAAATTTAATTGCAGATTTACAAGTCCCGACGCACTCATGTCAGGGCGCGATCAAGTTGTTGGTGCTGTTGCTGGGGAGGTTTCAACATTAGATTAGATTGTTATATTTTTGCATGCTAATAGGCTAAGTAGGGAAGTTGAAAATTATATATACAATTTTTATTTTATTTTTCAATTTATTTTTGTTTACTGACTTAGCTTATTTTTCTGTCTCTGATTTCAATTTATGACTCAAAGCAAGGGTGACCGATGAAGCCAAATTCTAAATCGGAAAGAGCCTTTAGACAAGCCATAAGGTAGTTGTTGCAAGATAACCCACCAGCAATAGATCCACCACAAGAGAATCCATTATTCGAGGATTCGTCTAACCAAATCCACCATAGAGCATATACCACCACCGTCGCAGATAGTTGACTGCATGTCAGCCTCCGACGCACGAACACCATAGCTAGGCAAAGAATCAACACTAAAACAAATATAGCTATCGTGACTTTACTGCAAGTGTTACAGGTCAGTTGTAATATTCATAATGTTCAATGGAACACTAGAGTATTCCAAAGATCGAACTCACAAGAGTCGAAAATTAAGCAAATTCTAAAGCTAAGAGAATGCAAATCGAGGAGTCTAATTAACTACTCGCTAAATACCATAGTACGACAGACCATTCAAAGGTTTGGTTATACTAATTAATTACTTAAATTAACAAAGGACTAAATTGTAAAGAAAGTAATCTATGTAACTATCAAATACGAGTAAATACGATAACAAGAAGCGGTTGGTTGATTTCCAAGTGGTTGGTTGACATTCGAATTAAGGATCTAAATTGTTATTACTCTTAAATTGACTCCATTTTACCTCTCGGCCTCAACTTTACCAATGTCAACAAATTAGTTCAATTTATCTCTCAACCTCACCAAACTAGCCCGATACTATCAAATCAATGCTCGATATGGTCTCCTCTGAATCTTACGTATCTTGATTTTCCCTTCAAGGCGTCACTCTTAAGTTTTTAAGTCTATTCGATTTAGTCTAGTTTTGTAATTTAGCCCCTGAACTCAAAAATCAATTACCCAACATTTCCATCAACCAACCCCGAGATATTTAGCCACTCATGCTTTATTAAAACCATTAACAACAAGTTATCAAGCAAAAACAACATTAATTAAACACTAAGGAAATTAATAAAAACCCAAGTTTTCCTGCAAAAACTTGGCTAGCATAATAATAAAGGCAAGATCAATAAATAAAAACACCAAAGAAATTATTTTTAACAAAGGAAATTAAACAAAACTGAATAACATTAACATGGGATTAAAATGTAAATGCAAAAGAGGTTGAAGGTTTAACTAAGCAAATAAACCCTAGCTACAATGATAACTAACTTAACTATCAACGATAGAACTAAGAAAAAAACATGGAAAATGTGTAGGAAAAATAAAACCTAAGCTATGGAGAAGAGAAGAGAAAACTAAAACCCTAAAAGATGAAGAAAATCCTAAGAAAACTAAACTAAGGCTTGTATTTAATGTGTTTCTCTCAGCCAATTTTTACTTCTTTTAGTAGTGTTCTGGCCCAACTTCTTATACCCAAAATTCCCCTCAGCGTGTGTTTTTTGTTGGTGTTGAAGTTGGACAAGGACTACCCTTACTATCATTTTCTCCTCTTACGACAGTGGTATCGCGATACCCATGTCAATCTTGAAGTGTGGGGTTGCCTTGGATGTTGGGTATCACGATACCACTTTAGATTATCACAGTTCTTCTCGTTTCAACACTGTCAGGGATAACACAACTTCTATGCATTGATATCATGATACCCACTTTTTAGGTGATATTTTTATTCACTTTCGGGTCACTATTGACTCCCTACAACACTGAATTAACAGTTAGGGTCCCTATAGTGCATTTGGCCATTTCGAGTCTCAAAAGTAATCGAGAACACACTAGTTCAATTATTAAAACTAAGAACAGAAATTAAGTAAAAATATATAATTTTCTTGGAAACAAGCTCGTTAAGTGTACTGGGGAGCCTAATTTGACATATCAAATTATGATAGACCAATAGCAAAACTGATGGTAGAGCAGAATCGCACTTTACGAGATTATGCTCTACCTACTCTAGATGTTGAGTGAGGCAGCATCAACCGACCAGCAATAAATGCTAACAATTTTGGGATAAAGTCGATAATCATTCAGATGATTGGAAATACTAAAATATATAGATTTTTTCAGTGTCTTCTGAACATTAATTCGTACAAATTCCAAGTATTTTCTATTGGATTTTGTGCTCATATTATAAAATAATTAAATTGGACATGATTTAATAGACATTTTGACTTTTAGTTATTTTGATAATAAATTTACATAATTATGCCAATTTTGAGCAGCTTTGCCAAACGAGGAGAAAATCAGCCTTGAAGGCACCTTGAGAAGGTCAAATTGTTGAAGTATTTTTCAAAAGCATTTGTCACACAATGATAGCTTAATATTCAACATCCATGGACACCCAGGAAAATTAATTTTGGACCTCTACATTTTAATTAACCTAGTTCTTAATTAGGATAATTAATTAGGACAACTTGAAGCTGAGAAAAGGGCCCAGAATATCCAATTGAGAGAGGACTGATCCACAAAGAGGAAAGCAGAACAAACCATCCCAAATTAGCTATCAATAATTAAAAAAAAATCCCGTAAACTTCTCTCCATTACCATTCCAAGCCCTCCACTTTTCAAGCCTTCCATTTTCAAGCACCTAGTTAATTTTAGTAAACCAATCAACCCATCTCTCCTCAATTCATAGATGATCACTTGAAGGAGAAATTCAAGACTCCTAAATGCTATTTTTATCCAACACCAACTAGTATAAATAGGACCCTCATTTTCCTTTCAATGGATCTCATTCACTTTTCATCATCTCTTCATTTTCTCTCCACTACCTTTCTCTTTTCTCCATTCCTTAATTATGTCTCTTGAAAAAGAGTTCTTACATAGCCTTGAGAGTAGCCTTAGTCGGATTTATTGAGGGTAAATTGGGTTAGTTGTGATGGCAAGACAAGAAGAGAAAAGGAAGGAGGGATCAGTTTATGCCTTGGGAACATCTAGATTCGGCTATAGTTTCTTCTCCCCTTTTTATTATTTGTTTTGTTCAATTTATAAACATGAGTTCAATTAAGTATTTTTTTTCAATAATATTATTATTTCTTAAATTCGTTGGTGTTAGAATGATCTGATTTCCTTAGTTAGTTTTAATCAATTATATTAAAACGTGTTCTGTGTTTTTTTATCTATTTATTCGTACAAGTAAAATCATTATTAAGTTTCTATTGCATGATAAATGTGAAGAAATGTATGAATTAATTAATTAATTAATATGAACATTGTTTTAATTAATTGGCAAACTACTTGTATGGTGTAATGTTTAATCATGCAGGGATTAAATCTGTAATAATACCAAAACTATTATTACCTTACGTAACTTTGTAATATGTTTTGCTTTTGAAATTTTGAGTCTGTTGGACATAGAAATATGTGAAATAGGTTTAGTAATTAATTAAGTTAAATAATTTACTAAATTCAGTTAGGGTTAATAAATGATCAATTTAACCACGAAATTCACGTAATATCTTTTAACAATTTGAATAATTCTAGGCTAGGAAGGATGATCGTTCTCATACAAGCATGCCATTGTGAAAACTCTTAAGACTAGCATAAATTTTCTATGGTCATTTTAGTTGCATACTTAGGTATTTATTAGTTTGATTAATTTAGTTAATCTTATCTTACTCCTAAAAATATTATTTTCCACCACCAATTTGCTAAAGTCTTTATTTCATAAATGTTGCCTAAACAGTCCCCATGAAGATGATACTCAATACTTATCATTTTATTACTTATTACGATTATATAGACTTTCACATTACCATTGTTCCAATGATTCAGAGTAATCTGCAGTTTTAGAGCACTATGATTGAGCACCCAAATCAACATCTAAAACATTTACTTTAACTATGTAATACTTTTTAATTTAATGGGGTCACTAATGACGCTATTTGTCTTCAGTTGTTCCCCTTTTCCTTGTGTGATAATGTGTTTAGTTGGCTAGATTCGCAGGCTCCAAGTTCAATTACTATATAGGAGGAGCTTGTAAGATGATTTTTAACCAAATTCTTTCCAATAAGTAAAATATTCCAGTTGAGGCACAATATTTTAAACTTCCGATAGATAAAAGGGGAAATTTGTACGAGGCATGCGAACAATTTTAGTTGCTATTGTGGAAGCGTCCACGTCATGGCATGCAAGAGTGGCTACAAATGTAAATATTCTACAACGGGTTGGATGGAAACCTAAGGTCTAGACTAGATGGAGCATTATGAGGGGCCTTAATGAAGAGAACTTGCGAGGAAGCCTATCAGTTGATTGAGGATGTGGTTATGAACTAATATATGTGGCCAAATGAAAGATTTACATACAACCAGAGTCCACCAATGGTGAAAGCTATCCAGGAGGAGGACAAATATTAGCAGATCCTAGAAAAGTTGAACCATTTAGAGATGAATGCCACCAGACCATCCATGAACAAACCATTTCATATTAGTGGGCACTGCCCTAAGAGCCAATCCAATGAGGTCAACTATCTCGGAAATAGGGTCAGAAATCCCTATTCCAACACTTACAATCCAAGTTGGAAGGACCATCCCAATCTTAAGTGGGGAGGAAACAAAGGAGGTAAAAATTTCACTCAAAATTGATAGAACCCTCATTATCAACCCCCACATATGCAAAAATCTCAAGAGTACAAAAGGAGCCCAATGAGTACGGACCACACTTCATGTGAGCAATGAATGGATAAGATAGAAGGGGAGATGCAATCAATGCGTATTGAGATCCGACAAGTGCAGAATAAGTGCACCTAAACAAACACACAGTTGGTTGACATCTAGGCACAACTTAGCCAAATGATGGGTATGATGCAAAGGCAAGTTGACATGGGCATCCCAAGTAACACTGAGAATAACCCTTGGAGAGATGTCAAGGAGCACGTGAAAGGTATTACGCAATGTTCAGGTACAGTCCTAGAAAACCTAAATGTCCCAGATCTGAAGGAGTTAAATGAAGATCACATGGATAATTCCCCAAATGCTGAAGAGGCATAAGAAACCGAAGAGGTAGCTGAATTGAAAACACAATTGAGCTTTGATCCGACTTTCAAAAGCATACCATTCACATCAAGGCTTGAAGACAAGCGAAAAAGGGATGAAGCAAAATCTATAAGTTTCCTTAAATTATTTTTGTCCTTAAATGTTAATTTACCCCTACTAGATCTAATCGAAAAAATCCAAAATATGCAAAATGTTTAAAAGAGATTATGTCTAGGCATAGGAAAATAAAAAAAGGGGAACAAATAAATGTTAATGCCTCATGCAGTGCTGTTATTACTAAAAAGATGCCCATAAATTAAAAGATCCGGGTAGTTTTATAATTCCAAGAGAGATAGGGGATATGAACTTTGGTAAAGCCCTATACAATTTAGGGGCCAATATAAATTTAATGCTCTTATCTACTTACAGAAAACTCGGATCAAGAGAACTAAAGAGCACTTCAATAACACTGCAATTGGTCGATATGTCTTTGGTACACCCTAAAGGTTTATTGGAAGATGTATTGGTCACAGTTAGACAATTTATAATTCTAGTGGATTTCATTGTCCTTGAATTTGAGAAAGATCACGAGATTCTCATCCTGTTGAGAAGACTATTTTTGCCACATCCAAATCTACCATCGTTTTAGAGAAAAATGAAATAATAATGAACATCGAAGGGGAATTGGAAGTTTTTAAATGCGATAATCCTTCCAAGGATGAGGAACCTGTAAGGTAGTTAATGGAAAACTATCAGTTATTATCTTATCGTACCACTAACAACCTTGATCAAAGGTATATTTGTTGTCTTATGTGTGCAGGAAAACATATCTACGAGAGAGAGAGAGAGAGAGATAGAAGGACTCAGGCTAGAATGACGAACACTAGACAAATCAAGATGGTTGAACTCGAGGTAGGAAGTCAATGAAGAAATCTAATGGGTTGTCGAATGAATCTAGCAACAACACTTAATACTTTAATCATTAAACTTCAATAATTTTTTAAATTTTTATTTCTATTTTACGTATTTTTTAACTTAACTCAATTTTTATGTAGGAGTAGGACATAATAATATAAGAGGTAATGTATGTTGAATACTTAGGCTTATTTAATCAACGTAGGTAGGTAAGAATTGAGGATATGATAGTCTGACACCACTAAAAAATAATTTTTTGCAAAAATGGAGTTGTTATCGCGACATTGGGCCAACAATGTTGCAACACCATATTTCGAACCAAAATTATGAACTTTTAGGGGGAATGTTGTGACATTGAACCTCCGTGTCGCCACACAAAACTTTTAACTGAAACCTGGAAATTCCAAGGATGAATGTCGTGACACTAGCGCTCAAAGTGGAATGTCACGATAGAAAAAGTGGGCATCACAACATCAAGTTGGGTTTTGCAACAAAATACCTGACCTAGTGACTTGATTCGACGCTTAAACCCTAAAAACCACCAATTTTAAGCCCTACAAACTTAAATATAAATGCCACTTTACCTCACTTGAGCCGTTAAAACATCTATTAGCTAAGAAAACTCTTCCAAAACTCTTTGAAAAACTCCCCTCATTGATTTTCCTTTACAAAGTTGTTGCCACCTTTTTCTTTGCTGCAATTTCTTTCTTTCTCTTTTGTTTTCTCTACGGTTTGTAGGTTAACAAGGTGTCCCATTCCATAATAATGGTCTTCAGCAATCAAAAAAAATCAAAAAATGAGGTGAAGGGTTCCAAAATCATTTCTTTAATTGTTGAAAAACTGAATTGCCTCGAGTGTGGCTCTATCAAATTGAATCAAACACAGAAACTAGAAATAGTTTTTTTTTCTTTTAGGGTGAAAACAAAAATTCTCTTCTAAAAAAAAAACAAGCAAAATCATTATTCCAGAAAATATATTTAATTCTTAGATAATAAAATTCTCACTATTTTCGGGTAGAATAATGAAATCTAAAAGTTATGTGTAAATAGCCCTACCGGTGCCATCTATTTATAGGGAGAAAAGGTAGAATTCCTGTTGAATTAGAGAAGTTTATTTCAAATAGAAAATTACTCCATACTTAGGGTAGGATTAGGTTGGGTGGCACACCCCTAGTATTCCTACTAGGGTTGTCGCCCCTTCATATTCCATGAAGGGATTTTGAGTCTCTCTCACATCGAGTCCAATTATGAATATTTTCCAGAATGTTTGACCTAGTACTTTGTAATATGATCCAACCCAATTCTATTTTACTATTTCCCAAAAGAAACTTCAATATTTATATTTAATTAAATAATTTTTTCATCCCAATTTTACCCCTACTAAAATTTTTGAAAAAATATATTTAATATTTCACCGTTCAACTTTTTCACTATGATCGTATGATTTATTTTCATTTTCGGGCTTTAAAATAGCTCAAAAACATAAACTCAATCATTTGATTATTTTTTAGAATTCCTTGTTCATTTCTAAATGAATTCATTTCTCATTTTCATTTTCATTTCCATTTTGAAAAAACCAAATTCATTTCCAAATGATTCCATTTTCTCCATTTTCATTTTCATTTTGGAGAAAACCATAATCATTTACTGAATGTTTTCCATTTCTTTTTTTCTATTCATTCTGTTCATTTTGATTCAACATGCAATTCATTTCTAGCTTCCACAAGCTAGCAGAGGGACCGATTGGACATATGCAATTGAGACTCAAATAATTTATAATTAAGTTCTAGTTTTTCGCCTATTAATTATAAACTCATTTAGTCACGAAGTCATTCCACTATAGTATCATGATAAAGCTCTCCCTAACAGCATACCATTATGAAATCAACTCGATTAGTGCTCGTCCAGTGACCTTGTCATAAGCATGTTACCCTAATAGGATGTCCTTAATCTCTTTGGATAATATCTTGTAACACCCCTTACTCGGTCTGATTGCCGGACCGAGCTACAAGATGTTACAACAATTGACATGATCAATCACATACATTTAACATCAATAAATTTTCAATAAATCAACAAATACAAGTCATGATTCATGATTGTTATGAATTACAAAAAAATATGAATTTTAATCGATCTTCCAAAAGCTCATTAGTTGACCGGAGTGCAAATAAGGACTAAATTACAAACTTTTAAACAACTAGGAGAAAATCACAAAATAAGGCCACACGACTGTGTGCCTAGCTCGTGTTAAAAACTGAGATCATGTAAGCTGGAGCCATTTGGACGTGTATCCAGGCCGTATGGACTAAAATGTAAAAACTCACAAACATTCACACCGTTGTGTAGCCAGGCCATGTGAGAGATTGTGATCGTGTTTAACCAAAATCACTCTGATCATATAGAGCACATAGCCATCTCACTTTCTCGTGTGTGACATACGATTGTATGTTAGCCCGTGTGTGCTGAAATGTGCATTATAATGCAAGTTACAAACCACACTCTCACATATATCATCAATATGCAATTATCCATTCCAGAAACCTATTCAAATTGTTCCAAAAGCAAACCAAATTATATCATTTCCCTAATTCTAACCAATATGCCTGAATGATAACATTTCAACATGAAAACTTTGAAACACTACACTTATATTTTACACTAATACAAAGCATCATAAACATTTCTATGCACCATGTAACAAGGACCAAATATGATATCATTTACCATACCCACAATCCATTTTATCCAAACCAATGCCCACAAATTCATACACAACATCAAATGCATATTTTCCATTGACACCATTTCCATATTAAGTATTAAAACTTAGCCTTTGGAGCATGATCAAAGTATTACATATAAATATATATACAATCATACACACAAGACTACCAACTTAACCAAAATACCACTTCAACATTCATTTAACCATTTCAAACCACAAACTTGTATATATTCACATAGAACCACAACACCTATTTACATGCCACTTATAACCTAGCTCAAAATGATTAAAAAATCTTACCAAGTTGTTAAAATGATAGTGTGAGCTCTGACTTGATTCCAATCGACCGCGTAATTTTTGAAGATCTACAAGAAATAAAATAAAACAGACGTAAGCATACACACTGCTTAGTAAGTTCGTACGCAAATTCAACATAAATTACCCAAGATTAAGAAACATGGTATTCTTTGATATCTTATGCAAACCACAAACCCAACAAGGTTAGTTTCTTCACAATTGAAACATAAAACATTTTCCATGCTTTTCTATCATATACAAGCAAACATACTTGGTTCACGTAATACCATTCACATATAATAAAATCATACTATCATTTCCATTCCATAAGCCTTGTTTTCACCCGATGAACTATAGCGAAATAACATTGGATACTCGGGATAGAAATGCTCACACGAGATGTGAATATGGGCCTGCTCACACAAGCTATGGGTTAAGATGGTAACTTTACACGATGTTGTTCACACGTGCTGTGAAGAACCTGCAACAAATGTAGGACATTAGCCATCGGTAAAACATCTAAGACCAGCACCTGAAACGGTAATAACCCTAATGACATGTCATTTGTATCCTAGTCGTTCACTAAGTTCATACAGTCCTCAATTCATATTCATACCAATCAGTCCTTTGAATATCATCATATACATATAATTCATCGTATACTTTCTTATTTTCAATCACATTCAACAACTACACTTCACTTTGCAATTTAGTCCCTCTAACAATCAAAATTACTGTTCCATAGCAAAATTAACTACAAGTTGTTACATAAAATATCATAAAAAAATTATAAATCAGAATAAATGTTATACGAACTTACCTAATCAAAAATTGGCATCAAACACAAAACCAAGGACTACTCAGTAATTTTTCCCTTTTCGCATTTATCTACCAGATGATCCGTTACTTGATTTATATAATAGTTTAATTCAATTATCAATTTCAAATACTTATAAATCATAAATATATACATATGACCCTTTATTTAAAATTTTATGGTATTTTCCTAAAATTTTACATTTTATTCAATTTAGTCATTAAAACTGAAACTATTACATCTTTTGTAAATAAGCCCCATTTTTCAAACCATTTACAATTCCATCCTCACAAAACCTCCTAGGACCAAAATTTATAAAAATTTCATGTTAATATTAGGAAGTTTCCATTTTAGTCCCTAATCTAGAAACTAACAACTATCTCTTTACAAATAAGTCATATTTCATAACAAAGTTCCAAACTCTACCATTTAAAATTCAACAACAATGACAACATTTAAAATATTTGATGATTTTGCAAAATAGTCCCTAGGTTAGCAAGTTTAAGCTACAATGATCTCAAAAACATAAAATTTACTAAAAACGGGCTTGGATTTAACTTACATGCAAGGGTCGAATATCTAAGGTTGCTTGAAGCTTTTCTTTCTCCTTCAATGGTGGTTTTTCTGTGGGGGGGGGAAAGAAATGAAAGAGATGGTGAAGTTTTCTTTTCTTATTTTATGTTATATTTATTTTTAACATTATTTTTAATTAAAGTTTTTAACTTAAAAACATTAAAACAATTCACTCACAGTCCAATATAAACAAAAAGGGTTAATTTTCCATTTAAACCCTTAAATAAATATTAATTCAACATTTTCCCTAATAAAAATAATACTGATTACCTTTTATAGCTTTTACGATTTAGTCTTTTTTTATTAATTGACCAACTAAACATCAAAATCACTGTACCAAACTTTAATATGACACTTTAATAAACTCATAAATATTAATTTATACTATCTACGTACTCACTCGTTGGAATTGTGTTCTCAAAACTACTATTTTTAACACCACTGAAAAATGGGTTGTTACATATCCGCTCTCCCAATATGATCCTATTTTGTCTCACGGTAACCATTACATCTTTCTTCATGAAAAGTCAATTACTATCAAATAGTAATCAAGTCATTCATCACAAAGACGAATGACCTATGTCCACGTTTACTTTTCATTAACCATGTAATGCCGATGAGAGGATATCATTTACCCATATCTTGGGCTATGAATTCCACTATTAAGAATGACTCTACATACTGCAGAAGCGTACACCCAATGCACCAGCTTTTAGTTCCTTATCTATTTGAACTCAAGTTTTTACTTACATCAAAGTGTGCGAATCATGCATACATAGTTTGTCACCCACTCAGGATTTAGGTATGCCACATTATAAATGTCACAAGTGAATAAATCCATAAACGAATTCAGGATCTATTCTTCTTGGATCTTGTTTGATGTATTTTTAGTCCAGTCAGTCACAACTATGTCTCTATCTTCTGAGAGTCATTCGCTCCGATGCCTAAGATAAACATCTCCATAATTTGGCTTGATAGATGACATATTAGTCTTTCAATTGGTTTGCTTGTTTTCAATTAGACAAAGGATATGTTTAGGTTCATATACTAATACAAGTTTTATTTTCATATTACGATCCGACCACGTAATATCAATTAGTATTAGATTAAATGTTAGACAACCAATGAGTAACATTTGCTTCCATTTTGCTTTGCGTGCAAAAACCATACGTGGATAATCATACAAAGTATATTAATGTAATCCATGAATTTGTTTTATTATTCAATTTGTTTGAAAAAAATTACAAGTTTACAAACGAATATACTACCTCAGGGCACCAGATCCAATGGTCTTCCACTTTCCCTAGTGAAGTACATGAGTCATATTCCGCATTCCCATGCTCTCCACGTGTTTTTCAAAACTCTTAGCTAGTAGAGTTTTGGTAATTGAGTCGGCAAGGTTGTCTCGGATGCGACCTTGACTACATCTATGATTTTGTTTGCAATTGTCTCCCTTATGATGTGATACTTGCAACCAATATGTTTCATCCTGGTTTCTCATCTCCTTGGTATTAGCTATTGTTGAATTGTTGCCACAATACAGTGTGATAGCTTTTCCTATACCAGGAATGATTTCAAGATTTTTAAGGAACTTTTGAAGCCATATTGCTTCTTTGGTAGCCTTAGAAGCAACCACATATTCAGCCTCTATAGTGGAGTCAGCAGTGCAACTCTGCTTTATACCTCTCCACAAAATAGACCTATCGCCTAGGACAAAAACAAAATTGGATGTTGATTTTCTCGAATCCCAACACATTTAGAAGTCAAAATCAATATATCTTATAGGAGTAAGATCTTCTCCAGAATACACAAGCATATAATCCCTCGTTCTTCTTAAATACTTAAATATATATTTAACTACTTGCTAGTGTCTTGGTCTTGGATTCGCTTGATATCGACTTACCAACCCCATTGCATAACATAGCATACATGAGTCTTCTTACTACTGAAGCATAATGAACCTTTCTCATGAGACTTTTTACTACCAAATATAAGGAACCTTTCTTATGTTCTTTTTTTCTTCCACTGTCGTAGAACAATCTTCCAAATAGAGATGAAATCCCAATACAGAGGGTGTATTTCTCTTCTTCAAATCGATCATTATATAATGCTCCAATATCTTGTCTATGTGTGAAGCCTGAGACAGTGTTATCACTTTTTTCTTTCAATCCCTTAAAATTCAAATACCTAGAACAAAATTAGCTTCTTCTAAGTCCTTCATGCTAAACTGTTGGGTTAACCACAATTTAGCCGATGACAATGTCCTTACATCATTCCCAATGAGTAAAATGTCATAGATATATAGAACAAGAAATACCACCTCTTCATCCCCTAAACGTTTATAAACACAAGGTTTAACATTTTGTTCAAATCCAAAAGATTTGATCGCTTGATCAAATCTTTGATTCCATGAGCGAGATGCTTGCTTAAGTCCATATATGGATCTAAGTAGTTTGCAAACTTTATGCTTGTTTCTTTTAGTTATATATTCGATGGGTTGCATCATATAGATGCTCTCTTCAAGATAGCCATTTAAAAATGTTGTCTTGACATCCATTTGTCAGATCTCGTAATTGAGAGTCATCATAATGGATAATAATATGCGGATTGACTTAAGTATGGTAACTAGAGAGAAGGTTTCTTTGTAATCGATACCTTCTTTCTGAGTATAACTTTTTGCTACACGTCTGGCCTTATAAGTTTCCACTTTTCCATCTGCATTTCTTTTCCTCTTGTAGATCCATTTACGCCCTATGGATTTTATCCCTTCCAGTAAGTCTACAAGTTCCCACACTATGTTGGAGTCTATAAAATCCATCTAATTTCTCATAACTATTTCTTAGAGCTTGGAATCAACACTCTGTATTGCTTCATCATAAGTAAGTAGGTCATCATCTTCCTATTTGAAAGACTTAGTGTTAAAAACACTTCCGCCATATTGGAAGAACTCAGGCCTATGAGAGACCCTCCCACTACGACGAAGCACCCTATGCTGTTAATCGTTTACAGGTCTACTATTAGGAGTTGGTTCTAGAACCGTTTATGTAGGGTTTTGTATATTTCCCAAAATTTCCTCCTGTACCTCTTTACTTAAAGGTTTGAAGTCATTCATGTAACTTTCTTCAAGAAAATTAGCATGAATTGACACTATTATAGTTTGCTCTTTTGGGTTATAAAACAAGCCACCATTTGTTCCCTTTGGATATCTTACAAAGATGCACAATTCTATCTGTGATTCTAACTTCCTCGCATTTTTGTCCAATACATAGGCTAGGCATCTTCAAATTCTTAAATGATTAAGATTCGGCTTCCTACCATACCATAATTCATATGGAGTTTTTGATGCTACCTTATTTGGAACTTCATTTAGAATATAGCAAACCACTTGTACTGTATATCCCAAAAAAGAGTTTGGCAGCTTCAAATAACTTAACATCGAATGTACCATGTCTAACAATGTTCGATTCATTATCTTTGCCATGCCATTCTGTTTTAGAGTGCTTGACATGGTCAATTGGGATAGAATCGCGTTCTCTGTGAGGTACCCTAAGAACTCATTTGTTAAATATTCCCCACCTCAATTAGATCAAAGTGCCTTTATGGGTAAACCTATTTGTTTCTCCACTTCCGCTCAAAACTCTTTAAATTTATCAAAGGTTTCACTCTTGCGGTGCATTAGGTATACATACCCATATCTGGAGTAATCATCAATAAAGGTTACATAATATTTGTAACCCCCTCTTGCACTAACGCTCATGGGGCCATATACGTCAATGTGCACAAGTTTTAAGGGTTTTACGACCCTCTTTCCTTTTGCATTAAAAGATCACTTGGTCATCTTTCCTTCCAAGCAAGATTCACATTGTAGAAGATCGATTTCTTTAAGTGAATTTAAGATGCCTTCTTTCAAAAGTTTAGTGATTCTTTCTTGGTTAATATGATTAAGTCTCAAATGCTAAAGGTACGCCTCATTAAAGCAAGAAGTTTTAAGTTTCTTATTTGATATTTCAGTCTCAAGCAGTGTATACATCTTTGGTTTGATAAAATAGAAATTATTTGACATCCGTCCATTACAGATAAGATTGCGATTTCTAAATTTTTTAATTCCATTATTAAAAGTCACGATCAAGTCGTCTTTATATAGACATGCAACGAGAATCAAGTTTCTTTTGAAACTTGGTACATAGAAAACGTCATTCAAAATAATCTTTCTAACATTATCAAAGTAAAGATGTACATCTCTCACTGCTTCAACTGTCACAGTTGTCATGTTTGCAGTCCGCAATGATAGATTCTTATATTTAAGATCTTTCGTCTCCTCGAACTCCTACATAGAAACACAAACATGATTAGTGGCTCTCGAATCAATGACCTAGTGGTCCATTGAATCCTCAACTAAACAAGTTTCTATTATAAAGAGTTTCATACATTTGTCTTTGGTGGCAAGGTATTCCTTCCTGTTTCTACAGTTTACCTTGAAGTTCCCTTTCTTACTGCAAAAGAAACATTTAGACTTAGATAAGTCTTTAGGCTTTCTGGTTCTCTTCCTTTCAACTTGTGGTAGGTCAGAGACCTTAGTCTTGCCTTTCTTAGCACGTTTTCCCTTCCCTTTTGGGGAAGAAGTGACAACTATATTTGCTTATGTTATTCAGACCTACTGAAAATCATTCAACATCAACTCATAAGATTGTAACTCCTTCATGAGTTGTGTAAGCATCAATTTTTTGTTACCAATGTTATATGCGACCAAATAACCAACAAAGTCCTTAGACATAGTCTTGAACACCATCTCAATTTAAGTGTTCTGGTCCAAATTGGCCTCATTGTTCGTAACCTTGGCAAAGTATCCTATAAGAGTTATCACATGGTTTTTGATTGGAGTACTGGGCTTTTACAGGGCATTCATCAAGCTAGTTATAGTAGACTTTTAGGTCAAGGCAACTTGGCCTTCGAACATGTCTTCTAGCTTATCTAGAATCGTTTGGCAGTGTTAAAACTCTCCAGTTGCTTATATAGGGTGCTGGTCATGCTTGCTAGCATATAACAATGAGTTATCTCATCAAACTCCTCTTAGCTTTTTCTAGCCTCAACTTGAGTGGCCGAAGTGCACTTATTATCAAGAACTTTTAAGTTTCTCATAGCTCAGAATAATTAAAAGGTTCGTTTTTCATTCATTATAGTTATTTTCGTTCATTTTGTTTTCAATGAGTATGTTCAATAAGGGAGTTGGTGTCATTTTTGAACTGAAAATAAAACATTCATATATTAATATCATTGTATTAAGAAAATGTTTGAAAACATTTTGCAACATTACAATATGCATTAAGATGATGCAAGCATCTAACATTAGAGTTATATGATGGTTGTTTTTTCCATTATGCCGTCATTTCTTAAAAAAAAAAGAAGAGACCATTTAAAATTTGAAGTCCTCAATCATAAAAAAAATTCCCTTATTTCTTTCATTTGTCGTCCATCTTCAACCTTCTCCTTAGACCCAATTTCTTTACACCCTTGCACCATCTGATCACTATTGTCGTCTCAAGTTGTTGCTTTCCTTGCATTGACACCATTGTCAGTCACTGCCACCATCTATCCCGTCCTTTGCTTTGGTTTTCTGTTTCCTTTAGTCCTTTAACAAGCTGTTGTCTTATTGATTTTTTGTTCAGTTACCAAACAAACAGATTGCAATGATTGCTTCATAAGGCCATATCTTGCTTTATATATTATAAATGTTTGCTTCAATTCCTGTTACATAAAATGTTGGATCGCCGGTACGCCCCATGGCACAGCGGAAAAATTATTCTGGCGATCATCAACCATGGATCCATATATGAGGAATGAATCGAGTTGAAACAAGGGTCGAAAATATACCTTTTCAGAACTGAAAGAGCGACGAACAACATTGTTGATAGGATCCCTTTGAACGATGTCGATCCCAATCTGCAACAATAACGTCTCGACCTCTACGTAATCCACCCAGTCAAAGAACGAACAACAAATTCTCTTGAACTTTTCAGAGTATTTTCAAAAACAGCTGCTATACCTTTTGATTTGTGTTTTCTTGGTAACCTTAACACACTAAGGGACTATTTTCCTTTTTATTCTCTTTGATATCACATATCATAAATAAAATAAGATTATTCCCTTATTATTAGAGAAACAAATGGAAAGTTAGAAAAAGAAATTATATTCATTCCTAAAGAATATCAATTTCCATGTCTTCCGTATTTTGACTGAAATTAATTATTATAACTGTTTATATTAATAATTTCGGTAAACTATATACAATTAATA